>PVIA01011220.1:0-46091 GCA_004024845.1 Tonatia bakeri
TCCCTTCCCTTCCCTTCCCTTCTTTGCCTTACCCAGTGTCCTACAAAACCTTCCAATTTATGCAGCTCCTCAGAGAATCTTTCTAGTTTCTAGATAAGATGCTGCCTGATTCATGAATTGCTTAATAAAACCAATTAGACCTCCAAACTGACTCCGTTAAATTTCATTTTTGAATAGATTTTTACTCTAACTTTGTAAAATGCATAGAGTAGCTATTTTAAAAGGTTCTAAAACAACAACAACAAAAACCAAGTATAATAATCTGACTCTGGACAATCTTAGGAGATGCCAGATTTAGTCTTAAAATATTCATGTTTAGGATGATGGTGAAACCAAAAGCTCCACTGGATAGGTTTAAATGATACTGTTAATTCTTGGAAACTAGAGGCCTACTCAGTATTTTGAAAGTTAGTAGGAAGAGCAGGACCAATGTAGATAAAGGAGGAATACAAAATAACTAGAGATTCTAATTGCCTGTACTGAGAGACCTATCAGATGATAGTCAACTCTCAAATTTATGATGTTTCTGTGAATATATGGGTTGTCCTGAAATCCTACAGTTAGGTGTTTAAAATAAATTTTACCTCTATACTTCACTCAATATTATAGAAATTTTGAATACACTTAATATGCCTTTTGACAAATGTTTAATATCCTGATAACTAAAAGTAATGACATTAAAAACTTCCTATGAACTTCTGTGTATTTGTTTTGGTACAAGCTGTTAGGAAGACAAAGTCACAAGTTTGGGAAGAATCAAAGTTGATTATTTATAAAGTCCCCATGGGAAGACTCCTGAGGAATAAGATCAAAATGCAAGAAAAGCTTTGGATTTTTCAATTATAAAGAAATGAATGTGTCAGCCTGGTGTGTGCCCTTGTAAGATACATTTCCAGAGGCCACACACCTCATATTCTCTAGGAGACTCATCAGGACAAGGTACCCAGGGATAAAAAAAAAACCTAACGGCCATGATTCTGGACTGGTAGCCCACAGCCTTGTTCCTCCACCTCTTTTATCTCAGAGTGACATTTCCTTCAGTCTCTTTGACCTGCTGCTTTTGCAGCTGCCGCCCAGGGAAATGTGGAGGGAGGGTAATAGTTTGAAATTATAGAGCTTTTAGTGGAGAAATATGTCCCCAAGTTAATATTTTAAATAGAGTGCTATGTTTTCTTATATTTGGTATTCTAAGATTCTGGGATATAGCAATTTTTAAAAAAGAAACTGCAAGTATGTATGTATGAGGAGAATGTAACAGGCACTTTTTTAATTCACTGCCTGGTACATGGTGAGGTTCAATAAATAATTGTGTGAATATAAGAATGATGGAAATAAACAACTTTATAAACTACTAGAATAACTGAATTACATGATTTTAAATAATTTCTCCTAAAAATATAGAGAACAACTCATATATTCTAGACAGATAATTTTATGGATGTCTTCTTTCTCTTCATTTATCTCTTTTGAATATTCATTGTTCAAACATTTCTTTATCCTGCTATCTTTTTCCCCTACACAAACACACCCACACTCACATATACATATGCATATATGTCTATATTCATAGACATGTATATGTATACATAAATAATTATGTAAACACATCTTTCAATCCCCTATTTGCTTTTTTCTTTATAGTTCACCCCTTTTTCAGTCCCCCTCTCCAATTCTCTCTTTTGTATTTTTTCTCCCCTTTTCACTTTTTCTTCTCATGTTCACCTTTCTAAAGTCCATATATGTCTATGATTTCTCTCACTACTTTTCCACACTAGTCATCAGTTCTCTCTTCATATTTTTCCAATTTATCCCCATCTTTCTTTCCCTTTCCTCACACTTTTAACATTTATTTCATAGTAGAAATAAACACATGCACATGCATTATCTTTTTCCAAAACCCCTCTTCCTCACCCCATGTTTTTCTCCCCCCCTTTGTGGATCAAGTTAACAGATTCTATTTACTGGTATCACTGTGTCATAGTATCTTTCAGATGTCTTTGTTTCTTTTTTTTCTGTGCTTTCTTCCTTGTTTATCTGATCTGCTTCTGCTTAGGACCCCTCTCATTTTCATCAATGTTTTTCTGAGTCTCTTGGTCTTTGACTGTCCTCTTTGCTTTTTCTCTATTACATTTCCCTTTCTACCTGGTAAACTTCTTCCATCCATCTGACTACAGATGTCAAGTTCTCTTTATAGCCCATTGTGATCTCCCAGGAAAAACAATTTGGTATTTTGTCCTTCCCAGCACTTGGCCACGTTTCCATAAACACCTATACCATAATATATCACTTATTTGTTTCTGATTACTAAGCAGAGTGCTCACTGCTTTTACACAGGAGAGTGAGGACTGTGGGAAGGGAGCAAACCACTATTTATATCCTAGCTGCACCACTTGGACAAGTTTCTTAACCTCTATATTCTTATATTTCAAAGCCATAATTATAAGGTATACCATATAAGTTATTAATAAAATTTAAATGTATTTGAGAGTGAAATGAAGTTCTAAAAATTGTTAAAGAATAATTGGAAATATATATTTATTGACCTACAAATTGGGTGTAGTTGATTAATGGATTTCAAAATAGTTTTATACAAAAACTTTCCAAAAATAAATCTTCCTAAAAGCAAAAACATAACAATTTATGTAGATTAAAGCAAATTAAAAAGAAATCCAAAGGGGGAGGATCAAGGGTGGAAGGTGGGAATGGGCAGGGCAGGGGGGAGTGGCAGAGAGAAAATGGAGACAAGTGTAGTTGAACAACAATAAAAAAATTTTAAAACAGAAATAAAGGACAGTATTGTTTAGAATAAAAAAAATTAAAGTTTATTTTATTGAAAAAAAGAAACCTAAGATATTGATTACCTGAATCACCACTGTAATCAAGATGTAAAACATTTACAAGACTACAAGATGTCCAATTAATCCTCTCCCTGTTTCCCTGGCTCCAGGGAAGCCTTCATCAACTTTTACTAATACAAAATAGTTTCGCCTATTCTAAAACTTCATGTAAATGGATCATATAGCATGTAGTCCTTCGTCTGCCTTCTTTTATTCAGTGTAATGTTTTTGATATTAGTCCATGTCCACACTCCATTTTCCAGGTAATATTTCATTTTATGGGCATGCCATATTTCTTTATTTTTATTTAATCTTTATTGTATTTTTTTCCAATTCTATTTAATCCTTCTACACTTCCCTCCTCACAGCAATCACTACACTACTGTCCATGCCTGTGTCCTTTTTCTTTTTTGCTCAATCCCTCCACTCCCTAACACCCACTCTCTAGCTTTCATCTGGTTCTCCACCTATGTGTCTGACCCTATTTTCCATTATCTCAGTGTGTTCATTAGATTCCACATATGAGTGAAATCATGGTTTTTATCTTTCTCTGAAGAGCTTATTTCACTTAGGATAATGTTCTCCAGGGCCATCCATACTGTTGCAAAGGGTAGATTTTTCTTTTTTATGGCTGAGTACTATTCCATTGTGCAAATGTCACATAGTTGTTTTAGCTACTCATCTACTGATAGACATGGGCTGCTTCCGTATCTTTGTGATTGTAAATAACACTGCAGTGAACATACAGGTGATTATATTCTTTCAAAATAGTGTTTTGGGTTCTTTGAGATGTATCCTCAGAAGTGGCATTTCTGATTCAAAAAGCAGATGCATTTTTAATTTTTTGAGGTATCTCCTTACTGCTTTCCACAGTGGTTGCAACAGTCTGCATTCCCACCGATTGTGCAAAAAGGTTCCCCTTCCTCCACATCCTTGTCAGCACTTGTTGTTTCTTGGTTTATTAATGATAATCATTCTGACAAGTGTGAGATAATATCTCATTGTGGTTTTAATTTGAATTTCTCTGATGATTAGTGACATTGAGAATCTTTTCATATGTTTATTAGCCATCTGCATGTCCTCTTTGGAGAAGTGTCTATTCAGGTCCTTTGCCCATTTTTTAGTTGGATTGTTTGTTTTTATGGTATTGAGTTTTGTAAATACTTTATACATTTTGGATATTAACCCCTGATTGGATGTATTGGTAAATATATTTTCCCACTCTGTCTTTTTATTTTGTTGATGACTTCTTTTGCTGTGCATTTTTTTCATTTGATGTACTCCCATTTGTTTATTTTTTTCTTTTGTTTCCTTTGCCCATGTAGAGTTTCCAATAAAAATTTTCTATGAGTAATGTCTGAGATTTTGCTGCCTATATTTTCTTCTGGGATTTTTATGGCTTTGGGTCTAACATTTAAGTCTTTGATCCATTTTGAATTTATTCTTGTTTATGGTGTAAGAATGTGGCCTAGTTTCATATTTCTGCACATATCTTTCCAATTTCCCCAACACCATTTATTGAATAAACTATCTTTGGTCAGTTGTATATTTGTTTCTTCTGTCAAATATTAATAGACAATAAAAGTGTGGGTTTATTTCTTGGCTCTCCATTCTGTTCCATTGATCTATGTGTCTGTGTTTATGACAGTACTATGCTGTTTTGATTAGCATGGGTTTATAGTATAGTTTGACATTAGGCAGCATGATTCCTCCAACTTTGTGCTCCTTTCTCAGGATTGCCATTGCTATCTGGGGCTTTTTGTGGTTCCACATAAATTTTTGAAATATTTGTTCTAGTTCTGTGAAATATGTAATTGGGATCTTGATAGGAATTGCAGTGAATCTATAGAATACTTGGGGTAGTGTGGACATTTTAATGATGATAAATCTTCCTATCCATGAACATGGTATGTGCTTCCACCTATTTGTATTTGCTTCTGTTTCATTCTTCATTGTCTTTTAATTTTCCAAGTACAGGTCTTTTATATCCTTGATTAGCTTTATTCTTAGGTATTGTATTCTTTTTGAAGCAATTTGAATGGGATCATTTTTTTAATTTGCCTTTCTGTTAGTCCATTATTGACATATAAAATGCAACTGATCTCTGGATATTAATTTTGTATCCTGCTACTTTTCTGGATCCATTTATCAGTTCCAGTAGTTTCTTGGTAAAATCTTTGAGGTTCTCTATGTACAGTACCATATCACCTGCAAATAATGACAGTTTTACTTCTTTCCAATTTGGATGCCTTTCATTTCTTCTTGTCTCATTGCTGTGATGAGGACTTCCAGTACTATGTTCAATAAGATAGGTGAGAGAAGACACCCCTTCTTATTCTCATTTAAGAGGATGAACAGGCTTAAGGGGAACATTTGTAGTTTTTGCCCATTGAGTATGATGCTGGCGGTGGTATTCTTATATGCGGCCTTTATTATGTTAAGGTATATTCTCTCTAATCCCACTTTGCTGAGAGTTTTTTATCATACACGTGTGCTAGATTTTATCAAATGCTTTTTCCATATTTATTGATGTGATCAATTAGTTTTTATCCTTCATTTTTTTATGTAGTGAAACATACTTATTGATTTGTGAGTGTCATACCATCATTGCATTCCTGGAATAAGTCCCACTTGATCATGGTGTAAACTCTTTTTGATGCATTACTCTATTCAGTTTGCTAATATTTTGTTAAGGATGTTAGCATCCATGTTCATCAGGGATATTGGCCTATAATTTTCTTTATTTATAGTGCCCTTATATGGTTTTGGAATTAAGGTAATGCTGGTCACAAAATGAGTTTGGGAAACTTCTCTCCTCTTGTATATTTTGAAATAGTTTGAGAAGTAGAGATGTTAGTTCTCAGAATTTTTTTATAAAATTCAACTGTGAAGCTATATGGTACAGGGATTTTGTTTGTTGGGAGTTTTGTGATTGCTGCTTCAATTTTACTAGGTGTAATCTGTCTATTCAGATTCTCTGATGCTCCCTGATTTAGCTTTGAAAGACTGTATGTTTCCAGGAATTTATTCATTTTGTCCCAGTTCAGTTTGTTGGCATGTAGTTGTTCATAATATTTTCTTATAATCCTTTGTTTTTCTTTGGTGTCTGTTGCTATTTCTCCTCTTTCATTTTTGATTTTATTTATTTGAACACTTTTGCTTCTTTTCTGAGGAGTCTTGTTAAAAGTTTGCCGATCTTTTCTGTTTCCAAAGAGCCAGCTCTTGGATTCATTGATCTTTTCCGTCATTTTAAGGCTTTATTTCATTTATTTCTGCTCCGATCTTTATTATTTCCTGTAGGGAGCCATTTCTCATGGCATGGAAATGTAGCTCAGTTTCCACATGGAAAACCAGTGGGAAGTGAATTGGCTCACAGGACCATGGCCATGGAGAGGTTTTCCCGTGGGGAATCAGGCCTGCATTGTACCTGGGCTGCTATCAGACTTGCTTTTGCTAAAACTCCCTCAACTTGAATTGAGGCAGCAAATGCTTACTGTAACTTCCTAAAGTCTGTGCTAAAGCTCCCAAGTATGGAGTGTAACTGGTTCCACCACTTTTCCCCTTGGTCTGCAACATCCTTCTCTTTACATTAATTAACAAAATTCTTTCCTTTGTTATCTGTAAAATGTAATCACCTGCAGTGAACCTGTGCCTAGTAAATGAGGACCATCCTCAATGTAATGTACCCAGAGAAGTAATAAAAGCCTGTCTAGGCAGGGGGCAGAAACCTCTTGCCTTCTCTCTCTCTCTCATTCTCTCAGAGTGGCCATGCCATCCCTTTTTCTCCACAAGACTACTGTAGTCCATGTGTATTTGTCTCACAGCCACAATACATGGATCCTGCCAGCCAGGATCCACATCAATTTCCTACTTTCTACTCAATTTGGACTTTGCTTGCTTTCTTTTTCTTTTTTTTCTATTAAATACTTTTGATTTTTACTGTTGTTCAGGTACAATTTTTATGCCTTTTCCCCCACCCACCCCAGCCTTCCACACCTCCCTCTCCTGTTTCCACCCCCCCCATTATTGTCCATGTGTCCTTTATAGTTGTTTCTGTAAACCCTTCACCCTTTTCCTCCGTTATTCCCTCCCATCTCCCTTCTGGTTACTGTCAACTTCTTCCCAGTTTCAATGTCTTTGGTTATATTTTGCTTGCTTGTTTGTTTTGTTGATTAGGTTCCAGTTAAAGGTGAGATCATATGGTATTTGTCTTTCACCTTCTGGTTTATTTCACTTAGCATAATGCTCTCCATTTCCATCCATGCTGTTGAAAAGCATAGGAGCTCTTTCTTTCTTTCTGCTGTGTAGAATTCTATTGTGTAAATTTGCCATAGATTTTTGATCCACTCATTTACTAATAGGCACTTAGGTTGCTTCCAATACTTGACTATTGTAAATTGTGCTGCTATAAACATTGGGCTGCACAGGAATTTTTGGACTGGTGTTTCAGGGTTCTTAGGACATAATCCTAGCAGTGGAATTGCTGGGTCAAAAGGCAGTTCCATTTTTAGTTTTCTGAAGAAATTCCATATTGTTTTCCACAGTGACTGCACCAGTCTGCAATCCCAACAACAGTGCACTAGGGTCCCTTTTCTGCACAACCTCTCCAACACTTGTGGTTTGTAGCTTTGTTTATGATGGCCATTCTCACCAGTGTGAAGTGGTGTCTCACTGTAGTTTTAATTTGCATCTCTCTGATGGCTAGTGATGCTGAGCATCTTTTCATATATCTCTGGACCCTCTGTATGTCCTCCTTGGAGAAATGTGTGTTCAAGTCCTTTGCCCATTTTTTAATTGGGTTGCTTGCCTTCTTAGAGTGGAGTTGTGTGAGTTCTGTATATATTTTGGAGATCAAACCCTGTAAGAGTTGTCATTGGCAAATATGTTTTCCCATATAGTTGGCTCTCTTTTCATTTTAGTACTATTTTCTGTAGTAGTGCAGAAGCTTTTTTATTTTGAAGATATCCCATTTGTTTATTTTTTCCTTTATGCCCCTTGTGCTAGGGGAATATCAGTGAAAGTATTGCTGTGGGAAATATCTGAGATTTTTCCTGCCTATGTTCTCCTGAAGGACTTTATGGTGTCATGACTTATATTTAAGTCTTTTATCCACCTTGAATTTATTTTTGTGTATGGTGTAAGTTGGTGGTCAAGTTTCATTTTTTTGCATGTAGCTGTCCAGCTCTCCCAGTACCATTCATTGAAGGGGCTATTTTTACACCATTTTATGCTTTTGCCCCCTTTGCCAACTATTAATTGTCTGTAGAGACTTGGGTTAATTTCTGGGCACTCTAATCTGTTACATTGATCTATGTGTCTGTTCTTATGTCAGTACCAGGTGGTTCCACTTAGCCACTCAGTCTCTGGGCGTGCACAGCTCAAATCATCCTTGGGGAAAGCCAGCTCCTGTTTGAGGGTTCCTTACAGAGCAACTGCCCACCATTCTTAACAAGCACATGCCTTTTCACACAGCCCAACTTTCTAACCAGTCTGAAGACTATCTGAGTCAGGGTCCAACATGGCCCAACTCCTCCCTTCTCCCGGTGTTGCCCAGAACCCCAATTTCTCTGGTGCTGGCATCCACAGTCCCAGCAGATGTATACCTGCCTATGTGTGTCTCCCACTTCATCTCTATTCCCCCCAGTGACTTCCAGCATCCTGTTTCTTTTTCTTTTTCTAGTTTCTTAATGGGCAAACTTACATTGTTTATTTGAGCTTTTTCTTATTTCTTGAGTTAGGCCTATAATGCTATGAATTTCCTTCTTTGGATTGTATTTCCAGTGTCCCAAAGATTTTGGGTTGTTGTGTTTTCATTTTCAATTGTTTTGAGGTGTCTTTTGATTTCTTCCTTGATTTCATTTTTGACCCATTCATTGTTAATAACTTGTTATTTAGTTTCTATGTCTTTGATTGCTTTTCAGTATTCTTCTTGTGATTGATTTCTAGTTTCATAGCATTGTGGTCAGAGAAAGTGTTTGATATGATTTCAGTCTTCTTACATTTGTTGAGACTTGTTTTGTGTCCTAACATGTGGTCTATCCTAGAAAATGTTCCACGTGCAATTGAAAAGTATGTATATTCTGCTGCCTTGGGGTGAAATGCTTTAAAGATATCAATTAAATCCATTTGATCTGTGTGTCATTTAAGGCCACTGTCTCCTTGTTGATATTCTTTCTGGAAATTGTCTCCATCAAAATCAATGGGGTGTTAAAATCTCCAATGTTGACTGTATTTCTGTGGATCTCTCCCTTTATGTCCATCAATGTTTGCTTTGCATATTTAGGTTGTATGCATATGTTGGGCTTATGAATGTTTAGTAGTGTTATATCCTCTTGCTGGATTATCCCCTTTATCATTATTTAGTGTCCTTCATTGTGTCTTCCTATAGGCTTGTTTTTAAAGTCAATACTGTCAGATATAAGTAATGCTACAGCATCTTTTTTTCCTATCCATTATTGTGAAATATCTTTTTCCATCTCTGTACTTTAATTTGTTTGTATATTTTGATTTGAGATGGCTCTCTTGGAGAACTTATATGTGGGTCTTTTTTTTTATCCATTCATCTACCCTATGTCTCTTGGTTGGAGCATTTACGACAGTTGTATTTAAGGTGATTATTGACAGATATGTATTTAGTGGCATTTTATTTTTAGAATAACTTACCCTTTTATTTTTCCTTCTCCTTTTTCTTATTCTTAAATAAAGACCTTTAACATGTGTTGTAGTACTGGTTTGGTGTTAACAAACTTCTCTAGCTTTTTCTTGTATGGGAATCTCCTCATTTCTCCTTCAATTTTAAATCACAAACATCCTGGGTAAAGTAGCCTTGGTTGTAGGCTTTTAATCATCTTGAATATTTCACAGCACTTCCTTCCTGGCTGAAATGCTATTGTTGAGAAATTAGATGACAGTCTAATTGGTGCTGCCTTGTATATAACTACCTGCATTTGTCCTGCAGCTTTTAGGATTCTCTTCTTGTCTTTAAGCCTTATCACTTTAGTTACAATGTGTCTCAGTGTAGGCCTCTTTGGGTCTAACTTTTTTTGGACTCTGTGAACTTCTATGACTTGTGCGTCTTTTTTCTTCACCAGGTTAGGGAGTTTTTCAGCCATTGTTTCTTAAAATTGGTTCTTGATCTCTTGTTCACTCTCTTCTCCTTCAGTTATTTTCATGATATGGATGTTGTTATACTTAATGTTGTCCAAAATGTTTCTTAAGCTTTGCTCATTTTTAAAGGTTTTTTTGACTTTTTCCACCTCAGACTGGGTGTTTTTTTCTACCATGTCTTCCAAAACACTGACTCAGTCCTCTGCTTCATCTAAAAAAATGTTCGTTATTCTACTTTATTATTCATTTACAATACTGCATTCTTTACTTTATTTATTTATCTATTTATTTTTATTATTGTTCAACTACAGTTGTCTCCATTCTTCCCCCACCACTCCCCCATATGCCATCCATCCCTGCCTCCCACCTTTGATCCTACATCCTTTGGATTTACCATGTGTGCTTTATACATGCTCCTTGATGACCTTTCCCCTATTTTCCCCATTATCCCACTCCCCCATGCACTCTGATTACTGCCACTATGTTCTTTATTTCAGTGTTTCTCATTATATTTTGCTTGCATGTTTGTTTTGTCAATTCAGTTCCACTTATCAGTGAGATCATATGGTATTTGTCTTTCAGTGCCTGGCTTATTTCAATTAACATAATGCTCTCCAGTTCCATCCATGCTTTCATGAAAAGTAGGAGATCCTTCTTTCTTGCTGCTGCATAGTATTACATTCTGTGAAAGTACCATACTTTTTTGATTCACTCATTTACTTGGAGCCCTTAGGTTGCTTCCAGCACTTGGTTATTGCAAATTGTGTTGCTCCAAACATTGGAATGCATAGGTTCTTTTGCGTTTGTGTTTCAGGAATCTTAGAATATAATCCCAGCAGGAGAATTGCCAGGTCAAAAGGTTATAATCTTCCAAAACTGAATGAAGAAGAAACAGAAAGCCTGAACAGACTGATAACAGCTGGTGAAATAGAAGCATTAATCAAAAAACACACATCACACAAAAGCCCTGGACCAGAAAATTTTACAGGAGAATTTTACAAAACATTTAAGGAAGAGCTAATCCCTGTACTTCTCAGGCTATTCCAGAAAATCCACAAAGAGGGAAGATTCTCAAATGTTTTTTTTATAAAGCCAGCCTCATCCTAATCCCAAAACCAGATAAAGACACAACAAAGAGAGAATACTACAGGCCAATATCACTGATGAACATAGATGCTAAAATCCTCAAACAAAATATTGGCAAACTGCATCCAGCAATATATTGAAAAAGTCATACACCATGATCACATGGAATTCATCCCAGGGATGCAAGTATGCCACAATATTAATTAATCAATAAATGTAATACATCATGTAAACAATCAGAAAGGCAAAAATCACATGATCATATCACTAGTTGAGGAAAAAGCATTTCATAAGATACAGCACCCATTTATAATGAAAAAATTCAAGAAAGTGGAAGTAGAGGGAGCATACCTCAACATAATAAAGGCCCTATATGTTAAAACTACAGCCATCATCATACTTTATCAGCAAAAACTAAAAGCTTTCCCACTAAGATCAAAAACAAGTCAAAGATGTTCGCTTTCACCACTTCTGTTGAATATAGTATTGGATGTTCTATCCACAGCAGTCAGAGAGGAAAAAGAAATAAAATGCATCCAAATGAGAAAGAATTAAATAAAAGTGTCACTGTTTGAAGATGATATGGTAATGTACAAAGAAAACCCTGTAGGCTCCACCAAAAAAGTACTAGACCTAGTAAGTTAATTTGATAAAACAGTAGGATACAAAGTCAATATTCAGAAATTGAGGGCATTTTTTGTACACCAACAATGAAATATCAGAAAGAGAAATCAGGAGAAAAATCCCATTTGATATAGCAACAAGAAAAATAACGTACCCTAGGAATAAACCTAATGAAGGAGGTAAAAGACTTTTCCTCAGAAAACTACAAAACATTGAAGAACTAAATTAAAGAAGACACAAATAAATGGAAGCATGTACCATGGTCATGGATTGGAAGAAATAACATCATCAAAATGCCCATAATCCCCAAACCAATTTATATATTCAACGCAATCCCTATTAAAATACCAATGTCATATTTCACAGCTTTAGAACAAACACTTTGAAAATTTATATAGAAACATGAATGATCCTGAATAGCCACAGCAATTTTGAAAAAGAATAACAAAGTAGGAGGGGTCACAATAGCTGATATCAAACTGCACTACAAGGCCACTGTTATCAAAGCAGTCTGGTACTGTCATAACAACAGACACACAGACCAATGGAACAGAATAGAGATCCCAGAAATAAACCCAAGTCTCTATGGTCAATTAATAGTTGACAAAGGGGGAAAAGCATAAACTGGTGTAAAAATAACCCCTTCAATGAATGGTACTGGGAGATCTGGACAGCTACATGCAAAAAAAAAAAAATGAAACTTGACCACCAACTTGCACCATACACAAAAATAAACTCAAGATGGATAAAAGACTTAAATATAAGTTGTGATACCATAAAAGTCCTAGAAGAGAATGTAGACAGGAAAATCTCAGATATTACACACAGCAATATTTTCACAGGTGTGTCCTGTAGAGCAAGGGACATAAAAGAAAGAATAAGCAAATAAGACTGTATCAAGTTAAAATTTCTCTGCATAGCTAAAGGCGACATCAACAAAATGAAAAGAGAACAAACTGTATGGGAAAATATATTTTCAAATGAAACTTATGACAAGAGTTTGATCTCCAAAATATATAAATAACTCACTCTATTCCATGCCAAGAAGTAAAACAATCCTATTAAGAAATGGGCAAAGGATCTGAGCAGACACTTGTCCAAGGAGGACATACAGAGGGTTCAGAGACATATGAAAAGTTTCTCAGCATCTTTAGCCATCAGAAAGATACAAATTAAAACCACAGAGACACACCACTTGACACTCATGAGAATGGCCACCATAAACAAAGCTACAAACAAGTGTTGGAGAGGCTGTGGAGAAAAGGGAACCCTAGTGCACTGTTGTTGGGATTGCAGACTTTCCATATTGTGGAAAACAATATGGAATTTCTTCAGAAAACTAAAAATGGAACTGCCTTTTGACCCAGCAATTCCACTGCTAGAGTTTTACCCTAAGAATCTGGAATCCCCAATTCAAAAGAACCAGTGCACCCCAATGTTCATACCAGGGTTATTTATAATAGCCAAGTGGTGGAAACAGCCTAAATGCCCATCAGTAAATAAATGGTTACAAAAACTGTGGTAAATTTACACAATAGAATTACACACAGCAGAAAGAAAGAAGAAGCCCATATCCTTTGTGACAGCATTGATGGAACTGGACAGCATTGTGTTAAATGAAATAAGCCAGGCAGTGAGCATCAAATATCATATGATCTCACCTATAAGTCGAGCCTAATCAAGAAAAGTAACAAAAAAGCAAAACAGAACCAGAAACTTGGAAATAAAGAACAAACTGACAGTGACTAGAGGAGAGGGGGTTAATGGGAGAAAGAAGGGGAAGGGTCAAGGCAAGGAACATGTATAGAGGACTCTTGGACAAAAACAACAAGGGAGTGATTGAATGTGATAGAGGTGGTCGAGTAGGGCAGAATAGAGTAATGGGTGGGAAATGGGAACAACTCTAGTTACATAGTAATAAAAAAAGAAAAAGAAAATATAGAAATAACCTTCTAGTTTTGATTTGCTAAGATTTCTTGTTAATGATTAATTCCTGGATTTTATTACTTATTTGATTATATCTCTATTTCCTGGATCTTTTGGAATAATCATTCTTTCATTCCTTGATTTTTTTTCTGTTAATATGCTGAATTACATTATAGCTTTCCTAATATTAAATCAACGTTGCATTCTTGAGATAAATACAAGTTTGTCATATTCTATTATCCTTTTTATTAATGATAGATTTAGTTTGATATTATTTTATTTGTATTTTGGCTCATGTTTTTACATTCTCACCATTTTTTTTGCCTAGTTTATGTATCAAGGTTATACCAGCCTCATAAATTAAGTTTGGGAGTGATTCTCAATTTTCTTCCATGATATATATTCTATAAGATTGATTTATCTATTCCTTATATGTTCCAGGAAAGTTCTATATTAATGTTTCTTGCTGTGATAAATAATCACCAAAAATGTGGCAGTTTAACACAGGGTCCATTTATTATCTATAGTTCTGTAGGTTAGAAATCAAATGTGCATGGCTGCTTTCTTTGCTTTGAGTTTTAAAGGCTAAAATTAAAGTATCAGTAGGGTTTTGTTCCCTTCTGGAGCTTCTAGGGTAGGATCTGTTTTGAGTCCCATCAGATCGTGGTCAGAATTTTGTTCCATGCAGCTGCAAAGCTTTCTCTGCCACGTGCACAAGATATTGGCTTCATTCAGTAGTCCTGCTGCTTCTATATAACCCTATTTGAGGTCCTCTGCCATTTGGCCACAGCTTGAACTCAGTCTGCTTGATTGTTCCTCAGCACCCAGTTCTCTGCAATACATCTAGTGCTGGACAGTACCCCTCCTGCCATAATACCATCTCTCAACATTATGTAAAAGTTGATGGAATAATTGGGATCCAAGCCAGACTTCTCAAAGTTTGCCTTGAGTTAGTGTGTACCACAATTCTAAAAGTCTTTCATATCCAAATCTGCAGAAGGCAGAGCTCAGCTATAGTTTAGAAGAATTCCAACAGACATAAAGGTCTGGGTCTGCCACATGACTGTAGGGGGTCATATGACAACTAGATCCAAATAACCTGCAGGATCCGGGAGCTCATAGTTTCCACCTGAGGGGACTGACTGCCATGTGGTTATTGGAGGTTTGTGTTCATATAATTCACCAACAGTGATTCCTGCAGGGACTGAGAGTATTGAGCCTACCTCATGAGGCTAAGGTCCATATGACAGCAGGATCCATGTGACCTGCTGGATTGAAGTTACATGATGTTCAGTCTGAGCCTACCACATGATAAGATCTGTCAGATACCCTAAAGCTATAACAGATACCATACCACAGGTAGTACTGCAAGAGGCTAAACAGTGGGTACAGTAAGCCTTGTGTACTTAATTTCATGGAGGACTTAAAGGTAACTAAAGAAAACTTAATAAGTTAGTTTTAATTGTGTGCAGTAACCTCTATGTACTAAGCACTTTAAAGGGTTAACCCATTTAGTAGTGGCAGCTCTATGGAATAGGTACTGTTATTACTCCAAATTTACAAATGGGGAAGTTGAAACAGAGAGGTGTGAAGCCACTTGCCAAAGAAGTCACAGAGTTTGTAGGTTGAAAAGCAACATTTGTCCCCAGATGTTTGGGTTCCAGACTCTGAGTTATAACCCCTTACAGATTCCCCAAAGAAAATTAATATTAATTCAGCCTTTCTGATTCAGAGTAACTGGAAAGCCAGCCTCATTCCTGAAAACTTTAGATCATGACAGATCTCTTCGAAATGCCATTGAAATAATTTCAAGTATCACTAATTAAAACAAATCAAAGTTGAATCTGATTAAGGACCTCAGGAGATTTGTTTTAATGTGTAGATATAAATTTATCATTACTATGTCAAATATTTGCGTATAAAAGGAGGTGTAAAGTGTTAGGTGTTAGTTGAAAGCAATTCCTTTAAATAAATGTTAAAAAGAGACATATTGAAAAGTTTAAATATCATACCTGCCTCTTTCTTGAAATATAAAAGGTATAAAGGAGTGGAATCTGAATTAATTAGATTTACTGTGTTTATACCCTGTTTGTATCTCTCTAGAAAGGTCACAGAAAGAAAGAGAATATACATCACAATTTAAAACACTTCCACTTTCAAGAATAACTGCATCTTTGTGTGTCCAAAATAAATTTGATGTGGCCTTTCTGATTTGCTGATTTATGCAAACTTAATGAAATATAAACTGTGGGGTTATTTTGCTAGGTTCCTGCAGTGTGGCATGGCTACATAAGTAAGCTGAAGATAACTCAGCAGACCAAAATTTGCACAATGACTAAAATTGAATATACTAGTAAGGACATTGTGTTTGTGGATCTAGGTTTCTTGAAGGAAGTTGTGATTTTTTTGGAGTGAAGAATAGGATGAAATTAGAGTATTTGTGCAAATATATAAAAGAACCCCAAATTGAAAGAAATGGAAGACTTCCCAGTAAAAAAGCTAAGTGAACTTGATTTAAGCAAACTATCAGATATTGGATTAAAAAAAAAGGTTATAGGATGTTCAAAGAACTCAGTGACAATTAGAAGGAAATGAATGAGAACTACAACAGCACAAAAAAGGAAGTAGAAACAATAAACAAGAACCAGAAAGAAATGAAGAATACAATATCTCAAGTAAAAAAATGCACTAGAAGGAATTACAATCAGGCTGGATGAAGCAGAGGACCAAATTAGTGAGCTGGAAGACACAAGAAGGCAATTATCCAAGCAGAGCAGCAGTGAGAAAAAAACTCAAAAAGTATGAAGATAGCTTAAGGGAACCTCAGGACAACATGAAACACAACAACATTCAAATTATAGGAAGAGCAGAAGGAAAAGAAAAGAAGCAAGGGATAGAAACTCTGCTTGAAAAAATAATCACAGAAAACTTCCCAAACCTGGACAGGGGGAAAGCCATGCAAGTTCATGAAACACAGAGGGTCCCAATCAAGATGAACCCAAAGAGGCCTACTCCAAGACACATCAAAATCAAAATGCCAAGTTTTAAAGACAAAGAGAGAATCTTAAAGGCAGCAGAGGAGAACAAAGAAGTAACATACAAGGGAACTCCAATAAGAAGAGCAGCTGATTTCTCAATAGAAACACTACAAGCCAGGAGAGAATGGAAAGAAATATTCCAAGTAATGAAAAAACAAAGGCCTACAACAGACTACTCTATACAGCAAGGATCTGGAATAAAATGGAAGGTGAAATAAGGAATTTCTTTCTGAACTGAAAGAATAAACCTCCACCAAACCAGCACTGCAAGATATGTTAAATGGACTGCTATAAGAAGAAGAACAGCCCTGGCTGGCGTAGCTCAGTGGATTGAGCGCGGGCTGCGAACCAGGCATCGCAGGTTCGATTCCCAGTCAGGGCACATGCCTAGGTTGCAGGCCATGTCTCCCAGCAACCGCACATTGATGTTTCTCTCTCTCTCTCCCTCTCCCTTCCCTCTCTAAAAATAAAAATAAATAAAATCTAAAAAAAAAAAAAAAAAAAAAAAAAAAAAAAAAAAAAAAAAAAAAAAAAAAAAAAAAAAAAAAAAAAGAAGAAGAAGAACAAAAAGAGGGAGAGAGAGAGGAACATAATAACAAAGGGGATAAAATGAAAAAGTACTTATCAATAAAAACCTAAAATGTAACTGGATGCTCCAATCAAAAGATATGGGGTAACTGATTGCATAAGAAAACATGACCCACACATATGCTGCCTATAAGAGACACACTTCAGAAAAAAGTTCTATAGAGAATGAAAGTAAAGGGTTGGAAAAAAATATTCCAAGAAAATGGGCAGGAAAAAAAAATAATTGGTGTAGCAATACTTGTATCAGACAAAATAGAATTCAAAATAAAGGCCATAAAAAGAGACATGGAAGGACAGTTCAAAATACTTAAGGGAATAAATTACCAAGAAGACATAAACATTTTAAACATATATGTGCCCAACACAGGAGCACCCAAATATATAAGGAAAATCTTCAAGGACTTCAAGAAAGATATAGACAGCAACACATTTATGCTAGGGGATTTTGACACCTTACTCTCATAAATGGACATATCTCCTGAACAAAATATCAACAAGGATATTATAGCATTAAATAATGCCCTAAATCAAATGGGTGAAAGGTTATATATATATATATATATATATATATATATATATATATACACACACACACACACACACACACATTCCATTCCAAATGTACATGGATATTTTCAAAGATAGATCACATTATAGGAAACAAAACAAGCCTCAACGAATTCAAGAAAATTGAAATAATACCAAGCATTTTCTTGGCCCACAAGGGCCAGAAACTAGAAACCAACCTCAAGGGAAAAAATGCAAAAACACTCAAATTCATGGAGATTGAATAGCATGCTATTAAACAATGAACAGGTTAATAATTAAATCAAGGAAAAAATCAAAAACTTCCTGTAAACAAATGAAAACCAACATGCAACAGTATAAAACTAATGGGACACGGCAAAGGTGGTCCTGAGAGGGAAGTTCATAGTAATACAGTCCTATCTAAAAAAGATAGAAACATTTCAAATAAATGATCTAACCCTACATATAAAAGTACTGGAGGAACAACAGCAAACAAAGTCTAGAGTGAATAGGAGGAAGGAAATAACCAAGATCAGAGCAGAATTAAATGATATAGAGACTAAAAGAACAATTAAAAGGATGAATAAATACAGAAGCTGGTTCTTTGAGAAGATAAACAAAATTGACAAGCCTTTAAGCAGACTCTTCAAGAAAAAAAAACACGTAAATAGCTAAAATAGGATATGAAGGAGGAGAGATTGCAATTCATACCACAGAAACACAAATGATTATAAGAAATTATTACGTACAACTATATGCCAATACATTTCAAAACCTTGGTGAAATGGACAAATTTCTAGAAAAATGTAACCTTCCCAAACTGAATGAAGAAGAAGCAAAAAATCTGGACAGAAAACAGCTAGAGAAATCAAAGCAAAAACAAAAAAAAAAATTGCCCTGGCTGGTATAGCTCAGTGGATTGAGTGAGGGCCTGCAAACCAAAGGGTGGCCAGTTTGGTTCCCAGTCACAGCACATACATTGGTTGCAGGCCAGGTCACTAGTACGGGGCATATAAGTGGCAACCACACATTGATGTTCCTCTCCCTCTCTTTCTCCTTCCCTTCCCCTCTCTCTAAAAATAAATATACAAAATAAAATAGGTTTAAAAAACATTTTTAAAAGATCAAAAAATTCCCAGCACACAAAGCCCTGGACCAGATGGTTTCACAGGAAAATTTTACAAAACACTTAAGGAAGAGCTAACCCATTTCCTTCTCAGACTCTTCCACAAAAAAAAAAAAAAAAAAAAAAAAAACATAAAGAGAGAAGACTCCCAGACTCTTCTCATGAAGCAAGCATCATCCTAATCCCAAAACCAGACAAAGACAGAACAGAAAAAGAAAACTATAGGCCAATATTGCTGATCAACATAGATGCTAAATATCTTATCAAAATATTGACAAATTGCATCCAGCAATACATTAAAAAGATCATAAACCATGATCAAGTGGGGTTCATCACAGGGATACAAAGATGGTACAATATTCACAAATCGATAAACATAATACATCACATAATCAGAAGCAAAGACAAAAATCACATGGTCACATCAAAAGATGCAGGAAAAGCATTTGATAAAGTACAGCACCCATTTATGATAAAAGGACTCAGCAAAGTGGGAGGAGAGAGAGCATTCCTCAATATAATAAAGACCATATACAGAAAACTTGCAGCCAACATCATACTGAATAGGCAGAAACTAAGAGCTTTCCCACTTAGATCCAGAACAAGACAAGGATGCCTGCTTTCGCTATTTCTATTCAACATAGTATTGGAAGTCCTAGCCACAGCAATCAGACAAGAAAAACAAATAAAAGGCATCCAAATTTGAAAAGAGGAAGTAAAGCTGTCACTGTTTACAGATGAAATGATAGTGTACATAGAAAACACTATAGACTCCACCAAAAAACTACTCAACCTAATAAGTGAATTTGGTAAAACAGAGGGACACACAGTCAATATTCAGAAATCGAAGGCACTTTTGTACACCAACAATGAAATATCAGAAACAGAAATGAGGGGAAAAATCCCATTTGCTATAGCAACAAGAAAAATAAAGTACTTAGGAATAAATCTTACCAAGGAAGTAAAAGACCTATATTCAGAAAATTGCACATCACTGAAGAAAGAAATTAGGGAAGACAAAAATAAATGGAAGCATATACTGTGTTCATGGATTGGAAGAATTAACATCATCAAAATGGCCATACTATTCAAAGCAATTTAAATATTCAATGCAATCCCTATTAAAATACCAATGACATATTTCACCAATATGAAGAAACATTTCAAAAATTTATATGGAAACATAAATGACCCTGAATAGCTGCAGCAAATTTGAGAAAGAAAAACAAAGTAGGAGGTATTCACAATACCTGATAACAAACTATATTACAAGGTCATGGTAATCAAAACAGCCTGGTACTTGCATAAGAAGAAACACATTAATCAATGGAACAGAATAGAGAGCTCAGAAAGAAATTCAAGTCTCTATGGTTAATTAATATTTGAAAAAGGAGACAGAAGCATGAAATAGAGTGAAAATTAGCCTCTTCAACAAATGGTGTTGAGAGATCTGGACGGCTACATGCACAAATAAAAAGAAACTTGTCCTCAAACTTACACCATACACACACAAAAAAACTCAAGATGGAGAAAAGACTTCAATATAAATCATGACACCATAAAATTCCTAGAGGAAATTTTCAGATATTCCATGCAGCAATATTTTCATCAATATGTCTCCTAGAGCAAGGGACATAAAGGAAAGAATAAACAAATAGGACTTCATAAAAATAAAAAGTATCTGCATGGCTAAAGAAAACATCAGCAAAATAAAAAGGGAACCAACTCTTTGTGAAAATATATTTGCCAGTGATACTTTGGACAAGGGTTTGATCTCCAAAATATGTAAGTAACTCACCTGATTCGACTCCAGGAAGATAAAAAAAAAAAAACAATTAAAAATGGGCAAAAGACTTCAACAGACACATCTTCAAGGAGGACATACAGAGGGCCCATAGACATATGAACAGATGCTTAGCATCACTAGCCATTAGAGAGATGCAAAGTAAAACTACAATGAGACACCACTTCACACAGGTCAGAATGGCCATCATAACCAAATCAACAAACAAGTGTTGGAGAGGTTGTGGAGAAAAGGGAACGCTAGTGCACTGCTGGTGGGACTGCAGACTACTGCAGCCACTGTGGAAAACAGTATGGAATTTCCTCAGAAACCTAAAAATGGAACTTCCTTTTGACCCAGCAATTCTACTGCAGGGATTATAACATAAGAACCCTGAAACACCAATTCAGGAGAACCTATGCACCCCAATGTTCATAGCAGCATTATTACAATAGCCAAGTGCTAGCCCTGGCTGGCGTAGCTCAGTGGATTGAGCGCGGGCTGCGAACCAGGCATCGCAGGTTCGATTCCCAGTCAGGGCACATGCCTAGGTTGCAGGCCATGTCCCCCAGCAACTGCACATTGATGTTTCTCTCTCTCTCTCTCTCTCCCTCCCTCTCCCTTCCCTCTCTAAAAATAAATAAATAAATAAATAAAATCTTAAAAAAAAAAAAAAAACAATAGCCAAGTGCTGGAAGCAACCTAAGTGTCCATCAGTAAATAAATGGGTCAAAAACCCATGGTACATTTACACAATGGAATACTACACAGCAGATAGAAAGAAGGAGCTCCTATGCTTCGTGACAGCATAGATGGACCTGGAGAACATTGTGCTAAGGGAAATAAGCCAAGCAGCCAAAGACAAATATTATATGATCTCACTTGTAAGTGGAATCTGATCAACAAAACAAACAGTGAAGCAAAACATAAACAGAGACATTGGAATATGGAACAGATTGACTGCAACCAGAGTGGAGGGAAGAGAGTGTAACAGAGGAAAGAAGAGGTAGGGTCATCAAGAAGTTTGTATAAAGGACCCATGGACAAAGTCAAAGTAGGGTAGGATTGAGGGTGGGAGGTAAGTGTGTGTGGGGTGGGGGGAGAGGTGGGAGAATTGGAGACCACTGTACTTGAAAAACAATAAAAAATAGTTTGTGATACAAGTGGGGAAATTTGTATAATAACTTATTATTTAATATTAAGAAATTGTTAATTTTTAGGTGTGTTAATGGTATTTTAGTTAAAGGTTTTTTTTTTTTAATTCTTACCTTCTAAGGATGCATAGGACAATATTTATAGATGAACGCCATGATATCTTAAATGCTGGAATTTCCCTCCAAATAATTCAGTCAAAAGGATTATAAGTAAAACAAGATTGTCCATAAATTTATAACTGTGCAGCTGTGTGATGGGTATTTGGGGAATTATTACCCTCAAAGGGGTAAATTTGGTACTTTTTAAATTATCTATTCAGCAAATATATGAGTACTTGTATTTTGTTTTGAACATTTGAGCTTGAGTGGTTTGAGAGACATACAGATGGACTTGAAGAGAGGCCAGCTAGATTTGCAGGTGTGTAAGTCATCTGAAATGTCTCAGTTACAAATATTTTGGGGGCCCTGTACAGCATTATTGAGGCTACATGTATGAATAAGGGTATTCAGAATCTAAAGACGTCTTGGAATCCACACTTAAGGAATATCACACTATTACTCTGTGCAGTGCTGTAAAGCTGTCTGTTTTTAAACTTTTGACAATGCTATGGAAAAGGGATCAAAGAGGACATCATGCAGACTTTGATTAGACATTGGTGCTAAGTTTTGAAGTATTAGTATTATTTCTCTCACTTATGAAAGTAGGCTGGGAAATTCATTGTTGAGGAAAGAGCATGAGTAAAGGCCCAATAGCATAAAATGAAATGGTATATTTAGAGACTAACAAGCAAATCTTTTTTTTTGCAGCAGTGTAAGGGCTAGTGGGCAGAAAGGCCACAAAGAAATCTGAGACCAATTATGTAAATTTTAATCTATACATAATGGGGAGTGTGTGAAAGTTTTAAAAAAAATTCATAGGCATATTTATATTTCAAGAAAATAATTCTGATATTAAAAAGGATTCATTTAAAATAAGATTGTGGGTTTTATTTCTGTGTGGTGAGATAATACATTAAGATATTAAACCAAGTTTCCTGTATTTTCTTGTTTCTTTTGAATTTCCCTTCTTCCCAGTTCATACAGTGCCTTTCACTGCCTTGGGGGAATAGTAAAAGATTCAAGTCATGGCTTTTGAATTTTCAAAACTTATTTGAGCTACAGAAATCTAGAATATTGAGCTTTTAAAGCCTCAACCTTGAAAAACTTGAAACATCAACTTTATGCCACAAATGATAGATCTGGAATAAAAGCTCATTTTCCCACTCCAAACTAAAGACCCCACAATCTGGGGTAGCAAGTAAACAGTGAAGCAATGCAGGGAGATGATAATGGATCCCTGAAAAATGACTCTGAGCAATACTTTCTACTAGATGAAATTTGATGGTTTAGGAATATGAAACTCCAGAAGAGTTTAGAGAATAGCAGAGCAGTGCACTGTCTGGTGTGGCTCAGTGGATTGAGCATTGACCTATGAACTAAAGGGTTGCCAGTTCCATTCCCAGTCAGGACACATGCCTGGGTTGCAAGCCAAGTCCCCAGTTGGGGGTGTGCAAGAGGCAACCACACATTGATGGTTCTCTCCCTCTCTTTTTCCCTTCCTTCCCTTCTCTCTAAAAATAATAATTAATTAAGTAAGTAAGTAAGTAAGTAAGTAAATAAATAAATAAATAAAATTTTAAAACAAACAGAAGAGCAGAAATGGTCAGTGTGTCTCTCTCTGGGATGTGATGCCTGTCTTCCCATGTCCTCTGGTCCTAGCAGGGAATAGGAAGAGAAAATAGAGACAGCTACATTCAGGGTGTAGAAATATCTGTTTCCATCAGCACCAGAGTACAAGATATGGGAAGGGGTACATACTGTCCAAGTTTTCAAGAACAGATCTGTCTCTCTTTTGGACTTATGTACATGGACCAGTGGGGTGATTTCAGGGGTGAGGGAATATAAGGGGATACATGGTAATGGGGGAAATGCAACAAAAAGAAAAAAAGAACAGAAAAGTAACAAGACAAATGAGTCCTTATGGTAAGTATAAGAAAGACATAACAGTAATTTTTATGGACCAAGACCACCAGTCAGACAGGGGTGGAGACACACCAACAAAAAAGATGATGATGATGACAGAAAAACAAATGATTACCAAAAATAAAAATAAAAAAATTAAAGAGAGAGATAGGAACTCTGAGATGACTGAGAAAAACTTGAGTTGTTGAGATTATTCATACAACCCAGGTTATTAGGGCCAGAAATCAAAATTAAGTTTTTCTGTACGAAAAATAATGACTCACTAAATTTTATAAACTAAGAACTGTTAGCCTTTGCATCTCTGTTTCCAATATCCAAACCAGGGCCCAGGATACTAAATAGGTTCATAAATTTTTGTGATATACACAAAACCTATATTTTAAAAATACAGCAGGGCAGAAAAACATGGAAAAAACATAATTCCCTTATTCACATATAATCACTATCCACATTTTGGTATATTTCATTCTAGTTCACTATTTTTCATAAAATAGATACTAAAGAAACTATTTTACTTTTAACATTATACTGTCAGCATCTTCCTATGGCATGAAATATTCCATAAAATACCACTTGGCCTCTGACAGAAGCAACTAACATATGAACCTGTAAATATTTTCAACAAATGTCCTCTGTGAAGCAAGTTTAACACTAGGCCAATTTTGAATTAAGAGGAGATGAAGACAAGACTTTTAAGCCAGTCCTTTAGGGAGTTGCTGGACAGATCAGGAGAAATAATTAATCAGAGTTCTTCTGAATGAGGTCTATTCTGCTCTGGCAGACACGCAAAATGTGGGCTGTTATTTCCACAGATGATGCTGAGCTTTGGAGCAATGGATGAGACTAGGGCAAGTTAAAACTCCACAAAGTTTACTGTTCTTATTTAAAATCCACCATTTTTCTTAAATAATTGTTCACTAGATTGTTGCAAACCTTTGGTTAATTTCCACAGTTCCATAAAAGTTGATTCTGATGATTTTTTGCCCATTTTTCCCATGGCTTTTATACAGGAGCAGAATCTGGTGTTCCCTACCTTGCAATATTGCTGACACTACTCCACGTTTTTTCTTGTTAATAAAGCATTTACTTTTTTGTAATAACTAGGTCAAAAGAACTTTTTCCTAGTTTAATTGCATGATATGTTAAGTATTTGCATGATGTGGGGAGGAAACAAATCTTTTGAACAAGAGCATAAAATATGAAGCTGCTATTCTTTGAACACCATGTTACTATTATCGGTGTTCTCTATACATCAGATAAATGCTTTAGATTAAAATATGAAATATATATTTCTTTATAGCATTGTTGCAGACATTTCCTAATCATTGCCATTATCTTTGTACAAATAATTTAGAAAATGCCTGTCTAATCCAAAATAAAATAGGTAAAACAAAGTTATTGTATCTAAGATTTAACATTATAAGACCATGTCTGTGATAAAAAACATTAATAAAATAACTTTAAATCAAAATATTAACAATATAAAAATAATAATTATGCTAGTGAGACAAGCAATTTTTCAGAAATTGGATAAAATAACCATTGACTAGATGTAGGGGAAATTGAGGGGAGACAGGAGTAGACCTTCTCCAACTCAACAGTCATCACTTCCCTTGTTTGTGAAATAAGCAAGTACCAGGGATATTAATCAAACATATACATTAAAAGTTATGAAATGTGCATTACCTTAAATAGGCTCTTGTGAAATGCAATGGTTAGCAGTGAATAAAGAAGCTGTGGTACATTTATACAATAGAATGCTACTCAACCATTAAAAAGAAGAAACTCTTACCTTTTGCAACAGCATGGATGGACCTGAAGAGCATTATGCTAAGTGAAATAAGCTGGTTAAGAAAGGCAAATGTGATATGATCTCACTTATATATGGAATATCATGAAGAAAATAAACTGATGAACAAAATAGAAACAGAGGCATGGATACATGGAACATACTGGTAGATTTCAGAGGGGAGGGGGATGGAGGCATTGGATGAAAGAAGGTGAAGGGATTAGCCAATGTATGTATATGCTTAACCCATAGACACAGACAACAGTGTGGTGATGGCCAGAGGGAAGGAGGGGAAGAGGGTTGGTGGAGGTAGGAAAGGAGGGGCATAGGGACATCTGCAATAGTGTTAACAATAAAAATAAAGTTAAAAATGTATATTTAGTAAAGAATTTATTCTTCGCACTTGGAAAAGACTTTCTGGAAATAGAAGACAGGCAGAAAGTGACCAGAGGAGAGAGAAGAAGGAGTTTCAGGGGAAAGGGGGAAGGGTGTACAGGAACAAAGTTAAAAGACACATACACAAAAACTAGGGGGAGGGTGGTAATGGGAGGGAAGTTGGGAGGGAGGGGTAGGTGGGCTGGATTGGGAGTAAAGGGGAGAAAACTGTACTTGAACAATGATTAAAATAAAATAAAAATTTAACAAAAAAAAAGACTTTCTGAACTTACTGACTTCTCTTGGGGACAGGATGTAGAGAACTTATCAAGTCAGTAAGCTGTATGATGAAGAAAAGTGAAATATTTCAGATAGAGATACAACTTGGGGGAATTAATACTGAATACATTTTTGAGAGGGAAGAAGGAAGACGGAAGATAAGGAGGACCCCCAAAGCACTGAATGAAGGACAGCTCTATGCCATAAGTTCCCAAATGGTCACAACCTTGAGAGTTTAAGAATTCAAAACAGTACACTAAATGCCAAATTTGTTCACAATATTTACTTATTAAAAATTATATAAAATGCTTCCTTCCCTTTGTTTTTCTACTTTACTGCTACAACTATTTCTCTGTGTATCTCAATTCTAAGGTAAATAAAATATGTGCCTATTATGAAAAAGTAGCATGTTTGGGTTCTAGTGAAAGCTTTTTTCCTGGCTGACAGGCAGTTACCTTCTCAGTGTCTCCTCACATGGCAGAGAAGAGGAGGAAATGGGGAGAATAGATTGCATGCAAGCTCTCTCATGTCTCTTCTTATAAGGGCACTAATCCCTCATTGGGGCTCCACCCTTAGGATCTCATCTAAACCTAACTATCTCCCAAAGGCTCTATCTTGAAATACCATTGTATTGGAGATTAAAGTTTCAACATATCAATTTTGAGGGTACACAATTTAGTCCATAAGAGAAAAATAATTTATGTTTCATTCTTCTCCTATCTTCTTATTATAAATATTAAAGAAAAAATTAATATATTTTTTCATGTCAATGTAATTTAAAGTCAAAAGAGATAGTTATTAATCAAGTGAAACTCATGAATACCAAAGTCTTAACAGATTATATTTCTTGTTACTTGAGGAAATGTTCCTCTGAGAAGCAGATGATAGCAAAATTCAAGTTCTCAGGAATTGGCAGTGAAGCCATTCAGTGATTCTTTAGCAGGTTTACTGATCCTTCTTTTGTCAGCTGGACTGTATTTAGAGATTTACTGAAGTATTGTGATTTCTTCAAATTGCAATTTTAATGAGCCAGACATTTCATTTTTATCTTAATTTGGTGACTTAATTCACTTACTAATTGTTCCAGTACAATGATCATTGGAAAACTGAAGGATTCTGTGAGCTAAGAAGCTTTGACATATGCATACTTTTCATCAAAGGAATTTCTCTTACTTCTAAATTCGGTGCTGCCAAAATTTTTAAGAACAGAATAATGAATATATAATTAATTAGATCAAGACTATCATTCTCAATATCACAGGGTGATAGTCTCATTTTGTAATTAAAAGTTATTTGGTTAAGATTATTTGTTAACACTGAGGCTGAAATACTTAATTCAAAGAACTTTTGATCCATTAGTTATTCCCATCATATTGTACATTGAAGGGAATTATATTTATTATTAATCAAGAAAATTAATTCAGTGAAACTAGTGATGTGAATCCTGATATTGATAAGTTTGAAAAAAATTGTTTTCCTGGGTTTATTAAATGTCTATCTCTAAAAACAAATAAAATTGTTTACTAAGTATGTGGAAAGCAAATATCTCTAAAGATGATTCATACTAAGGAGAGCTTTCCTCATAGGATAACTTAATTTGGAAAGAGGGCATGAGGACCTAGTCAATACCACCAGCAAGAAAGATTTCATTTCAGGAAAGTCACCATGTAATACTAGGGAGGTTCTAGGGTTCTCCTTTGACACTTTACATTGAGTTTCCCTGGTAAATGCTATGTCTCTTTTGTGAATGTTAACACCAATATTTCATTTATAGCACAGCAAGTTCTTAAGGTAGAGGGGAAAATTCCTTCATCCTAAAGATCAAAATAATTCTAAGTGACATCTTAAACAGCCCAAACCCCTCTCTGGAGCACAAGGACAATTAGTAGTGAAGTGGAGCTTAGGAAGAAGAAATTTTGTTGAATTAAAAGGTTCTGTTTCCACTGCTGGATGTATGTTCTATAGGTGAAAATTAGCCTGAAATTAAATTCATTGACTTTGGATCATGTTGTTCACTTTTCCAACTAGGTGGTTTGAATGCAACTGAAACATCAGGGAGTTAGAGTTTATGTCAAACAAGAAACAACATCTAAATCTTTCAAATGAATTGTTACCTCACTTTTGAATCCTAGATGGAATGTAAAATTTGTATTATTCTATTATTTCATAGAACTATTACCCTATAATGTCACTTTACTCCAAAACAGAAATTAATGAACCAATAACAATACTTAAATGCCAACCCAGTTCACAATTATCTTAGAGAGTTACAAAACAAGTTATTGTTTTGTTTTTGTTTAAGTAAAGCATTTAGTTAGCTATCTTTTAATGTAGAATTTCAGCAGAACTGGACATATGATTAGTAGCTGTTACCATTCCTCTTTCAGACTATGTATCCATATTAATTAAATATAGTGCACTGTGGTAAAAGTAGCAAAGGTTTTTAAAAAGAGAATGATTAACTAAAAATCAGCATATTTGCTTTAATGCTGTGTAATATGTTAACTGAACTCAACCAATTAATAAACATTCATTTTCTATTATTATTTTATTTTAATTGTTGTTCAAGTACACTTTTCTGTCTTTTATTACCATCCCGGCCCACCCTCCCCATCCCCCTCCCATTTCTACCTCCTGTAGTTTTTGCCATATGACCTTTATGTAAACCTTTCCCCTTTTCCCCTGAAATTCCCTCCCCTCTCCCCTCTGGTCACTGTCAGCCTTAAACATGCATTTTGACCCTACAGGAAATAAAAATGGGTCTTAAGATTAGGTAGACATCCCAAGTGAAATGTGACAAAGAACTGTATAAACTAAAGCTATCAACAGAATGCCATGGTTCTATAATTGTTTATTTAGTTAAAGGGTTTAGCCATTAGACTTAAGAGCATGGACTGTATCTTATTTATTTTTGTATCCCTTATTTATTTTTATACCTTGTTTATTTTTAACATAATGTCTGGTTCATAGTAAAATATTCAACATGTTTGTTAAGTGAGTGGCTTAACAGATACAAAGCAACCACTTAAGAAAATAAAATTTTGGTTAAACTTAGGTTATGCATCTGTAGGGTTATATGTAAATTATAATGCCCACCAACTGAATTATATATCATCAAAGAAGTTGTTTGTTGATTAAATTTTCATTGAACTTCCAAGGCCATTGTGACCATATCAACTCACCAAAAGGTAGAGCTGTAACAATGTTTTCAACATATCAGTTTGATCCAATCAACTACAAAAACTAGATGGCAGCAAAATGGGAATAAACTCTCAGAAGTATCAGTCTTTCTACAAGCATTACCATGATGACAGAATATAGCTGATTCTTTTCATGGAAAGATATGGGCAAAACCATTCATTAACTTCTTTGTTCTTAAATTTCACAGAAACTTACTTAAAATAGGCAGATCAGTTGTATACATACACATAAATTCAGCCTTGGGTAGTAATCTGAATATTTGCTATAGGCAAATGCTTGTCTTTTCTCTCTAGTAACTAAACTAAGGAGGATGTAACATTTTAAGAAAAGAAAGAGAAAAGTTAATGATTATATATGTGTATACCACAAATAACAAGGATCAGTGAAAATATTATTTAAACCCTTGGTATCTTAAAGTTATTCTCTTATCACTATTGAAAATGTTAACTTTCTATTTAGCTATAAAGAAACCATAACTCACATTTCTATCTTTCAGTTAATTTCTCATGAAAATGATATTTCAGAATGAAGCTGCTCAATAGAATTGCATCATATACTCTTCTAAAATATTGGTGTGATAACATTAACAGTCCTAAGAAGTGATATTTAATCCCATACTACTTAGCCATTTATATAAATAAAGATCATAGAACTAGAAAGGACCCTACAAACTTCTTATCTTTGAACACTCAACATATTACTATGCAGATTTTATGTGGTGAGTCAACTAAACTTGAGAAAAGTAGATACTTTCTCCATGTATTAAAATTTGTTAGTGGTAGGAGGAAAGAAGGATTAAAATATATATGTGTGTGTGTGTTGCAAATGTTTATGATTATTATATCAAAACTATTGGATCTCTACATCTTGTGCAAAACTAAGATTAACTAATGAGGATGCTGGTTATTCTATATTTTCCCTACTCTTATATGTAGTAGTAAATTTTTCAATTATCCTTAAGACAATGGATTTTTTATAAGGAAAAGATTTTACTTCAATTTAAATTTTAGACTAAACAACACCACTAAAACAATTTTGCTGTCAACATGTCTCTGCTGATCCAACATTTCACAGTTCTTCCAGTCATGTTTCTGTACTTCGGTGGAATAATATGGTTAGGAATCCATCATCTTCATTATCATATGGGTTAAGTTAAACAATGTCCTTATAACATTTGTTTTTCTACATGTAAATTAAAGCCAAAGAACTGAGCCTGACATTGTGGACAAACAAACTAAACAAAAAGCAGAAACAATTAAATTTTGTCTACATAATAGTTCAGTTAGGTGGAATAACTAAAACTCTGTTTTGATGGCTAATCTTCAAAAGTGTCTCTTTAAGACTTCATTATTTAGGCAATGAGTCAGTACAACCTAAACTAATTCATTATAAGATAATACCAATATTCACAATTTTTCTCTCCCCACCCCCCCTTACTTAAACGACCTCAGTTACATTCATACATATTCAAATTTTTAATGACCATACGGGTATTCTAGCTCTGATTTTGGCTTATCAACAAGTACCTAAAGCAAACTGATTTAGACAGAGCTATCACTACTAATTCCTTTCTCTCATCTCACATACAAGTTGGGGCAAAAGGAGGTTTACAGTGTTCATATAGAACATAATACAATAATAATTAATACAAGAATAAACTGTATTTTGCATACTCAAAACTATAAACCCACTTTTGCCCCATCCTGTGTATCTAACATAAAAATCTCAATATTCTATCTGTTGTATAGAATCAAATTTCTGAATGCCAAATTCCTGAGTTAACAAACAATTCTTATTTTCTAACTGTTAACGTCTGTCAGCATAAAATGCTATAATAAACTTACTGGATTTTACTTTATCTTTCAACTTTTCATGTTAAAATGAGTGATTTTAAAAAAGCTAAATCCCTACCCTAGTATATTATAAATCCTAATGTAATTAACCATTATACTCTAAAACAAACATCAGTTTTAATCAAGATTAATAGCCATGAGAGAAACACATTTCATCATGATGAATATTCCATTGTATATAGGGATATTAGTAATTTCCAATACAGAAAACTACAGGGTACATTTGGAATGTTGAGAGGTCTAAATTAAAAAGATGACTCATACTCCTGCCTTGCAACATTTCAGCTCAGTATGATCTGAAAATGTTTTGTTCTTTTAGTCTGCATGACACAAATAACCATGTGTTGATACCAACCTTGTAATTACATGAGAACTTGAGTCCCCTATGGAAACTATAAGTTAATTATTATCAAGTACACTATAAATGAGATTATATTTCTTCTAAATTTTCAGAATACTTACTAAGTAGTAGAGAATCTCAAATGGAGAAGAAAAGACCCTAGACTTAAGATCCTGAGAAATCTTGTTCCTTTTGTGCAATGACTCTCTTGATTAGCACAGCAAAAGGAATGCAGTAATACATACAAAATATAGTAAATTGACTAACTTGTTCCTTGTGTAGTATTTAGTGAGTCCTCTAAATTTCTTTTAGCAATTAACAAATACAAGTATAAAAGGAAGAGATAGGAGAAGGAAATAAGGAATGACAATCATATTTAATATTAAGCTTAAATACTATTGTGTACCTCCACCACAATGTCCTTGATGATTCTTTGTTTGGAAGATCTCTCCATTGTTGATAGTGAGGTGTCAAAATCCTCTACTATAAGTGTGTTACTATCTATATCTTTCTTGAAGTCCTCCAAGATTTTCCTTATATATTTGGGTGCTCCTATGTTGGGTGCATATATGTTTATAATGTTTATGTCTTCTTGATGGATTTTTCCCTTGAGTATTATGATGTATCCTTCTTTGTTTCTTTTTATGGCCTTTGTTTTGAAGTCTATTTTGTCTGATATAAGTATTGCTACCTTGCCTGTATTTTCCTATCCATTTGGTTGGAATACTTTTTTCCAACCCTTCACTTTCAGACTGTGTTAGTCTATTTTTCTGAGGTGGGTCCCTTGTAGGCAACATATATGTGGGTCATGTTTTCTTATCCATTCAGCTACCCTATGTCCTTTGATTGGAGCATTTAATCCATTCACATTTAATGATACTATTGAAAGATATTTATTCATTGCCATTTTTCTCTTTGTACTTGTGTTCCTCTCTTTCTCACTCTGTACCTTCATCTTCTTAAAGCAGTCCCTTTAACATGTCTGGCAATGCTGGTTTGGTGGAGGTGTATTCTTTTAACTTCCTTTATTCTAGGAAACTGCTTATTTTGCCTTTCAGCTTAAATGTCAGCTTAGCTGAGTAGAGTAGTCTTGGTTGCAGGCCTTTGCTTTTCATTACTTGGAATATTTCTTGCCATTATCTCCTGGCTTGTAGTGTTTCTATTGAGAAATCAGCTGCTCTTCTTATTGGAGTTCCCTTGTATGTTACTTCTTTATTCTCCTCTGCTGCCTTTAAGATTCTCTCTTTGTCTTTAAAACTTGGCATTTTGATTTTGATGTGTCTTGGAGTAGGCCTCTTTGGGTTCATCTTGATTGGGTCCCTCTGTATTTCATGAACTTGCATGGCTTTCCACCTGTCCAGGTTTGGGAAGTTTTCTGTGATTATTTTTTCAAGCAGAGTTTCTATCCCTTGCTTCTTTTCTTTTCCTTCTGCTCTTCCTGTAATTTGAATGTTGTTGTGTTTCATGTTGTCCTGAGGTTCCCTTAAGCTATCTTCATACTTTTTGAGTTTTTTTTCTCACTGCCGCTCTGCTTGGATAATTACCTTCTTGTGTCTTCCAGCTCACTAATTTGGTCCTCTGCTTCATCCAGCCTGATTGTAATTCCTTCTAGTGCATTTTTTACTTGAGATATTGTATTCTCCATTTCTTTCTGGTTCTTGTTTATTGTTTCTACTTACTTTTTTGTATCGTTGTATTTTTTACTCAGCTCCTTGTAGTTGTCTGAGATCCCTGTGCATCCTTATCACCATTCTTTTGAATTCTATTTGTGATAGTCTGCTTTCCTCCATTTCATTTAGTTATTTTACTGGAGAGTCTTCCATTCCTTTTGATTGTAGGTTATTTCTTTGTCTCTACATTTTAGGTGACTCTTTTTGTTTGTTTCTTTGATTCCTGATGTTCTTCGCTGTCTTCGTAAGGTGAACTTCTGTGGTAGGATTTCTGCAGGACTCAGGGATGTGGTCTCTTTAATCTCCCTCTCTGGATCCTCTAAGTTTGCCCTTTCTTCTGTTTGTGTCAGCTCTCTTTTTGTACTTGGGCTTTACCAGTTGGTGGCTCTTTGTTGGTGGGTTCTCCCCTCCAGCGGGTTTACTGATATTCACAACTCCCTCCTTGTCTTGTATGTTATCAGGTGCAGGGCAAAGGTGAAATGGAGTAAGACAGCAGAAAATTATTCTATGGAATTTAAAGTACTAACTAGTAGAGAACAGATAGGAGGTCCTTTGGAGAAGTAAAGCAAAAAACATTATATTTCACCCAAGCAGCCACTTTTCATATAAGGTGAAAAAGAGATAAGACTATTAGTAAAAGAGAAAAAAGAATGTTAGCTGACTTTAGAATGCAGGTCACTTATGTGAAGTTAGATTATGGGATTTAGTGAGAGTAAGAGATAGACAATTGATGTAGTGTTTGAGCATATAATGTTAACCACAACAGTAATTAAGCTTAGGAAGATGGCAAAATGGATTAAGACCAGAGTAGGGTCCTGGGATTTGGAATAACAATAATATGACTAGAAATATATAATCTGAATAAAAAGAATAAAAAGTAAAAGATCTAGAGTAGTGTGTTATTGGAATACGATTGAAGTGAAAGAAGAATTGAAGTGAAATATGAAGGGGAGAGTAAAGAAAATGAATCAACAATGAAATAAAAAAAACAGACCCAAAAAAGTTAAACAGAAAGAAGAGAAATAAAAAGTAGAATAAAAGTTAAAAATAAAAATAACAAAAAATAGAATGCAAGTTATGAAGGACAGTGAAATGAAAGTTGTCTCAGCTGTTGGTGTTAGCCTTCTGACTTCTTTCTGGATCTGTCTTTGGTCTTCTCATAGGTCTAGGTCTTTTTGTCTTCCACTCAGAGAAAAAAATGAATTAAAAAATCCTCTTGCTGACTTTAAACCTGCCAAGAGGGTTTTTTGTTTGTTTGTTTTTCTTGATGCTGCAGGTAGAGGGGTGCTAGGTTCTGTTGGGTTTTTGTTTATTTGTTTGTTTTTTGTTTTTACTTTCCTGTGTTTCCACAAGGACAGGGGCTTGGTCTGAGCTACAATATTCACAGGTGCCCAGTTTCAGGCCCAAGCCCTCAGAACATTGTGGGGACCACATTGTCCACTGCGTTTATGCACAAGGCCAGGCTTCTAATCTACCTCATTGCACAACACTTTGATTAGTCCCTGAGGTTCACTGAGTGGGAGTTAATCGCACCCCTCCTTCTCCCTTTGTTGGCCTGGGCCTGTTCACACAGAAAGTCCCTTCAGGGCAATTAAGTTCCCCTGTTGAATTAGATCTTTCTAGGCACTGCTGTCTCTCTGATCCCTGGTGCCCCCTTTGATCAATCCCTGAAGTGCCATGCATGGGAGGAAATCATGCTCCCGCCCCTATTTGCTGGCCCAGCCACTCCGTGGGAGAGGTCCTTGAACAGTGGCTGAGTGCCTTTTATTTGAGTGAATTCCCTTTGTTTGTGGCAGGCTGTTCCTATCAAGCACCTGGCTTATTACACAGTTCAACTCTCTGACCAGTCTAGAGACTATCTGAGTCACAGTCAGTCATGGCCCAACTCTTATCACATCTTCAGCTGTTACCCAGCTCTCCAATTTCTCAGATACTATCCCAGCCAGCAACCACAGTTCCAGCCTGGATACGCCACCAGCTGTGTGTCTCTTACCAGGTCTTTTTCCCTCCAGTGACTTTAAGCATCCAGGTCTCTACTGGCACTGGTTGGCAAACTCGAACTCACTGCTTTAGGAAGGGAGGGGGCTGCAAAGTCAGAATCACAGACCTGGCTCTCCTCCAATGTTCCTGTGGCAGCAGAGGTATCCAGCGTAGGACCCAAGGACCTTCCCGTCAGCCCACAAAATCTCCTTACCATACATTTTTAAATGTCTTCTGCAACCTTTGTCTTCCAAACCTCATATCAGCTAGAATTCTGTTGGTTGCTCAATCTGTTCCTCTCAAGATCGGCTAGGTGTCCCACTTGGCTGCATGAACAAGTGGGTTTGGCTCCACTTACCTCACCTCCTTCTTCCCCTCCTCACAAACTATTTTGGAATTTATTTGAATCAGGATCTAAATAAATCTATACAGTGTAATTGGTTGATATACCTTTTAATGCCATTTGTCCCTTTTTTTTTTTTTTTTTGATCCATGTTACTTATTACTCATTTGTCCTATAGATGTTTTGGAACCTGGATTTTGTGCATAGAATTCTTGTGGTTCAGTTTTTTCCCTCTGACCTCTGTATTTCTTATGAATTAGTAGTTGGATCTTGGGAACTGGTCAGATTAGGTTTAATTTTTTTAAAAGAATGCTTCATAGGCAGTGTTAATTTATTCCAGCAGGAGACACTTCATTTCTGGTTATATTTACCTTTTTTTTTTAAATTTTAGCAGCCACTCATAAACATTACCTAGTTTTTTTCCAGTAGTGGTTGCAAAAATGGTTATATGCTATGGAATATTTCTAAAAAATAAAAGTTCCCCTCATTAACTTTTTGATTGTGGCAACATTTTTCAAGCAAATAGATGTGTGTTATCATCTAAAGTTTTTGCTGTATCTTGGAATCTGGGTAGGGTCAGGAGTGGTAATGGAGAGTTTGAAATATTCCTCAAGCAAGTCATCTTTCACCTTACAAACCAGTGGGAGATGATAGCTGTTTTCAAATAGTTAAAGTGATTTAAGTTGGATGCTCATTGTATTCAGTTCCAGAGAACAGGGCTAAAACTGATTTTGAGAATTAAGGAAAGACAGTTAATCTATATTTAATTGGAAGAAAATTCTGCTAGCAATTAGAACAGCCCCAAAATTTAATGGATGGATTACTTTGTAGAGCAGATAGCTGCTTATTATTGGCATGCTCAAGAAGGGGTTAGATGAGTCAGGGGCATTCTAAAAGAGATTCTTATGCTGGATAAAAATTTAAAAGTCTTTTTCATCTTTCAGTTTCTATGACATTAAAGTGCTCCTGAAGAACTAGAGAGAAGAAAGACATTCAGAAACTACTCCAGGGTGACTGTCTAAGGAATCAGTTTTGAATATTTGCAGTGGAACTTTTTGATCCAAAAAACAAATGCTTTTTAGAAGTTAAAAAAGGGTTTTCTTAATATGCTCCTCATATTTTTGTTTGCTTGTTAACACTTTGTAATTCTTGACCTTTGCCTGTAAAGATGTGATAATACTTTTGTTAACAACTCACAGTTTGTTCCCAGTTGAGGACTTTTTCCCAGAAATCATAACAACAGTACAATATTAACAAATGGTACCAGTCCTGTGGAAACATTAGCCTGTGTGTTTTGCTACTGGAGAGGAATTCCTGCACTCAGAGTAGTATTTTGAAAAAATTCAACTCAATATCATAAATAACTTTTTGTGTTCTTGTATTATCCTATGTGTTTTATTCAGGACAGTAGTTCCAAGTTATGTTAATAAATACCTTCTCAATCCCACTATACTTGAAAAAGTGGGTTCTGTGGTCAAATTAATTGAGAAAATTACTTCTTTATTCATTCATTTGTCCATCTATTCATTTATTTTTACATCAACCTCACAGGACCCTATAGGGTGCTAATTGTAATTTCTCAAACATATTTGATCACAGAACATTTGTCTTTTCTTTCAATTTTTAAAGTATTTTTCCATTTCCATGTAGTCCCCTTATACCCTTCTTCCTTCATAATCACCACACTGTTGTCCATGTTGTTCTGTGATACATAGACAATTTTGAAAGAAACAAAAAAATTTGAAATCATCAAATTCCTAATTTTCTCTCATTTCAAATCCAGTTCACTGGAAAATTGTGTTGTTTATACTGTCCAGAGTCTGATCTTTCTGATCAACTGCCAATACCCTGAACTTAGCCACTATTATATGTGATTCCTTCTCCATATCCATAGATTGCCCTTTCTTCAGGTATCTTCATGGATTTAGTCAAATGTAACCTCAGGTATATTCAAAGCTTTATTCAAATATCACCTTCTCAATCTATATAATATTGAATCTGTCTCTCTCCCTCCACACTTTTTTTATTTTTCAACATAGCACTTATGACTATCTAACACACTATTTGCTTTGCTTATCTCATGATTGCCTTTCTCCTTCCACTAGAATGTAAATTCCTTGAGTATTAGGACTTTGTCCTGTTTTTTGTTGTATCTCTAGCATCTAGAAGTGTTCAAGGATATGATAGGTGTCAAATAAATATTTCTTGAATATATGAATGCAGTAGCTGACCTGCAAATGTTAACAGTAAGAGAACATGTGCATCATAGTGTGCCGCAAGGAACATTGGCTTTGTAGTTGTCAGAAAGGGACTTCTTTACTGGTTCTGCCACTTATATGCTGTGAGACCTTCAACATGTTACTCAATAACTCTGTGCCTTACCTTTATTACATGTAGGAATAATGATACATATGCCTTAGATTTATTGTAATTATTTTAGCAGTGTATTATGTTATTTATACTATGTAACAAAAACTTATCAAGTGATAAAAAAGTATTTAAAGTAGCTAATGCATATCTAGCATGATTTTTATTAGAAGGCCCAGTACAAGTTCTAGAAAATTATTATAATGAATGCATTGAGTCACCCTTCCTTCTCATCTTCCTCCTTATACTCCACTCAGTCCTGGGGGTACATTTTCACCAAGTTATCTTGTTTTATCTTGTGATCTGCAACAATATTTATGAAGTTGTGTTAGGGCGAGGTCTGTGAATAAGGAAAAGATTGTTTTCCCTTTTGTATGAATCAAACAGGCCTTAATTTTGTATGAATCAAATGGGTCATGACAAGCATTGTTGTTCAATCAACACAACTAACAGTGTGAGATAGACATTTGCTAAGAAGGAAAATAAAAACGATATCATCAGAGAGAATGGGAATCTGGCAAGTATGATGTTATCTATAAACTCCTCCTTCGCAATTACATTCAAAATCACATTGAGTTACATCAGATGATTGGTTTCATTACTCTATAGTCATACTTCTTTTGTAACCCAAATGCTATTGGTAATTTAGTCACTCACCATGTTCATGAGATCTGACTCTGAATGACTTTTAACTATTGTTTAAATCTAATCTACCCTCAGAGGCCCAGGATTTTCCATCAGTGAGGATAGTCACCCCAGAGTATTTCAGACTGTCTATCTAATCCCATTAAGAAATTCCTGAAATGTTAATGTGGTAACATTGTTAAAATAAGTGTATGACCATTTGAGGAACAATTCTCATTTGATTGTCTCAATTTTGTTATGTTTATGGGAAAATTGGTCTCAATGACCATAGTTACACCTTGGATACACTGTTGCATCATTATACTCTTAAATATATCTTTATATTTCCAAGGCCCTCTGATTTTTCATATACACACTAGCTTTATGTATATGACAAAAGCATTTCCTGTTGGAATGAAAACCAACAGAGATGGTATTTTTAGCCATTTTAATGGATGTAGATCAACAACTCCATTACTGTGACTATAACCCTTATATTTAGAGATGACTTTTAAATTGATCTGTAGAATGTTTAGATACCACTGCATATAAATATAATGTCATATTCTTGTAAATACTGCTGTTTCCTTAAGTGTACCCAGTCTTTTTTCTCTACACATCCTGCCCTATTTTTTATTGTATACACATTCTATTTCTCCTTTGGTCATCTTGCATAAAATTGTAAGTTGATAATTTTCAGAGACATCTTGTATATTGGGTGGTGACTGAGGGATGTGATCTTTAGTGAAGTCATCTTTATTACTAAGGAATAGTGATTGGAAACAAGAAATAAAAAAGATAGTTTGGCCATTTCTGCCCATCCATTTTGCTTGGCAGAGTTTAATTTCTTGATAAGTTTTTTTTTCTTTTTTTGTGTGCTTAAGTGGAAAGTTAGAAGCAGAGCTGTGTTTTTTACTGCAGAAGTATATAACCCATATCACTTTACTTCAGTGCAGAATTCCTGACATCCTTTGCTCCAAAGTTTATCATTGTTAAATACAGTAAGCAGAGACAGATTTACTTTGAAGCTAGAGGAAGTTTAAGCTACAGGGCTCATTACTTGCATTGGCTCTTCCAAGATCCCATACTTAATTTTGTACTTGTAATTTTGTATTATTTTTCTTAAATTACCTCCTCCTCCAGCTGTATAGAGTTTAACACCCAATAAACTCTGAGTCTACCATTGAAAGTAATCACCTCTTAGGTCTCTTCTACTCGTTTCCTCTTAAAGATTTGCTACAACCATTGCAGTGCTTCTGTTGCCATTCCTTTTGTCCTTGATCTGTTCAGAGCAAGTTGAAGGCCAAACCTTAACTGTCATATGGGTTATTTTACTCTATCCAATATGATTTAATCCTAGAGAATTGAGAAGTCTTTTAAGATACATTGATGGCTGTGGTTCTGAGAAAATGTGGGAAGAGTCAGATACACTTGATGTCTATGAAGATGTTGATGTTAGTTAATGTTTCTAAGCCTCAGTTTCCTCATCTGCAGAATGGAAATAATACTATTTATTTTTCAGATTTGATCTGAAGATTGAACCAAAAATCTAGATGGAAGTATTTTATTCAAGTGGTCGGCACTTACTTGGTATTAACACATTTAAATTCTATTTCCTTTTACTTCAGCCATAGCATGACATGGCAGAGAAAGTTTGTCGTAGACAGAATATTTCCCATCTGCATTTTGTGGAACCTTTTCTAAACTACAAGAGCTAGAAAAATGCATGTCATTAATCTGAAAAGGCTAGTGAGCCTGCGGGAGGATATGGAGGGAGGAGACCACTGCTTTATTTGAGAGAGTGGCAGCAGACAGAAAGGGCATTGACAGCAGCATCCCTGTAAGTCACTCTTCTTCGAGCTTTAGAGTCCGTTTGGCTCTGATAAGAATGTGCATCCTTCCCATACCCACTGTGCTCAAAGTTTGTTTGTTTTTCTCCCTTTCTGTATTGCTTCCTATGTTTACAGAGTAAACATTTTGTCTTAAAATGGGAGAATGAATCTTTGTTGGGGTGGAGGGGTGGCATAGAATTTAGTTTATTAAATGGACACTTTTCAGATGACTACTACAGGAAGCTATTGAACCAGGATGCCTGGGTTCTTTGTATCTTTTCCAAGAACTTTTCTGTCAGAGTATTCATTTTGATAACTTTTATCAGCATTGCTTATAGGTCTATTTTGAACATTAGAGTTTTGAAAGATTGTGTAATATCTTGGCTTAAAAGTTAAGAAAGTTAACCACCGAGTAGGTGTTTTACCCTAGGCAAAGGAGAAAATTTATTATAAGTGATACTGGGTAGATGCATTATATCTGTGGTCTTGTTGGGAATGTTTTATTCCCAAGTTATATGGACATTTGGCTATTATACATTTTGTCTATGCAGAAATAGAAAGAACATCAGGCTGGAGGTAAGGCAACCTGTATTCTAATCTGAGCTCTATGCCAATCAAATCTGTGGCTTTTAGGCAGGTCATTTTATTTTGTGTTGTGAAGAAAAATGAGATAATATATGTACAAGCTTTGTAAGTTCAGAGGGGAATATACAAACCAATAATAGTAACTTTTCATTAACATAACTATTTAAGCATAAGTTTGAGACCTTTGATAGTTGTTAGAAAATGTAGAAAAATGGCTGATTAGTATGAACTTAAAACTCCGAATTAAATTAGGTCGCCAAACCTGGATATTATTAATATCTTTGTAGAAATGCCTTCATAAGATTATAATTTAAAATTATGCTCAGTTTTTATTAAGGATATATTTTTAAAATAGCTAGTGAAAAATTATTTTGTAAGAATGTTGCCTCTTAAGTTAAATGTTTCTTATATAAAGGGGTTCAGGAAAATTTCCTCTAATGATTTAGTTTTAGGTAAAAGCAAAAAAAAATCTGTATCCAGATGAATTGTCATTTTTAAGTATATTTTATTGATTATGCTATTGGTTGTCCCATTTTTTTTCTCCCCTTTCCCCCCTCTACCCTGCAGCCCCCTCCCACCAGCATTCCCCGCTCTTAGTTCATGTCTATGGGTCATACAGATAAATTCTTTGGATTCTCCATTTCCCATACTATTCTTAACCTCCCCCTGTCTCATTTCTACCCACCATTTATGCTTCTTATTCCCTGTACCTTTTTCCCCATTCTCTCCCCTCTTCCTCCCTGCTGATGACCCTCCATGTGATCTCCATTTTTGTGATTCTCTTCCTGTTCTAGTAGTTTTCTTAGTTTTTTTGTTTTTTTGTTTGTTTGTTTGTTTGGTTCAGGTGTTGATAGTTGTGAGTTTGTTGTCATTTTACTCTCCAGAGTTTTGATCTTCTTTTTCTTAGACAAGTCTCTTTAACGTTTTATATAATAAGGGCTTGGTGATGATGAAAGCCTTTAACTTGACCTTATCTGGGAAGCACTCTATCTACCCTTCCATTCTAAATGATAGCTTTGCTGGATAGAATCATCTTGGATGTAGGTCCTTGTCTTTCATGACTTCACATACTCCTTTCTAGCCCCTTCTTGCCTGTTAGGTTTCTTTGAGAAATCAGCTGATAGTCTTATGGGAACTCCTTTCTAGGTAACTCTCCTTTTTTAACCAAGCAATGACCACTAAATAATTATATTTTTATTTTTGTCTTATCTTTTAGGAAGTTCATAGTTATATGTAAGGATGTATTACATTAATTAATTAACCTCAGTGTAGTTTTCTCATATAATTGTATTCTTTCTCAAACTTAGAGTCTTTTTGTGTAGGTGCCATGCATAACAAAGTGCTTCAAATATTTTATTTTTTATAGTAGTCATGTGGATAAATATTATCTCTGCATAAGTATAGTGGCTCATTTGTGGCCAAGGTATTTGGTTTGATCCTATGTAGGCAATTGAGTATTTCTCTATTCAAAGATAACTCTGCATTGACCCTAACTGTGGATGACTGTATGCAAACTTTTGGCTACAAGGAGAAAACAGCAAAAATGGGGGTAAATAGAATTAAGCCATTGCTTATACTATAAAAATAGCTAAAACCATAGGCTATCAATGATAGAGTAGTATAATCCACTGTAGAAATGAACAATAGCAATATTTTGTTGTTAATTCCCTGTTGCAGGATTATATTTTACCTTTGTTGACTGAGTAATGCTCATGGAACATTAAGACTTGAGATTCCATTTTCCCACCCTATCTTATCATAATATCAGGATAGTAGAATAAAAGAGTGTGTGTGCTATGTTTAAGCAAAAGGGCCACACACACACAATTTGTGGTCTTTCATGAACCAGGAGCATCAGAATGTATTAATATATTACTTTGTGCTCAAGAAAATAATTACAGAGACATTGGCAGACTCCTAAATGACATCAATGATTTCAAAAGTAGTACTCATGGGCTTTGAGGGCAATGGATTTTAAAGTTCACTAAAGAAGGCTTTGAATTTCTTATTTAGATGCAGGACAGTGAACAAGAAGTTGGAAGAGAGGGTCTAATGTACCTTTGTGAGAGCTTGCTATTGAGGACTAAATTTTTAAAAGAACTGAACCTCTTCCTAAATAAGGAAGGGTTACTCTAGTGGAACAAGCTCTGGCTTCCAAAACTCCTTTAGACCTAAAAAATGGCATGCTTATGAACAGTCAGTCATCTGAGGCATTGCAGAAAGGCTGAATGATCCACATAGCAAAGCAAGGATGAGAAGAGGAATCTTTTTAACACAGTTATTAAGAGATTAAGTAAATGCAAACATTTGTCTTCTTCTTTGTTTACCTCCTCCCTCCCTTCCTTCCTTCCTTTCTTCCTTCCTTTTACATTCCCACTTTTCTAGGACTATGTTAACATTAACAAAACCTATAGCTGGGTTTTTGTGCTGGGCTATTCCCATGCACAAACTGGGAAATAACCACTCATCCCTGAAGTGTTTAGTCTCATTCAGCAACAATTTCTCTTCTTGAAACTGAAGGTAGGATGGGAGACAGCTTTTGAGAGTTTGATGGGTAGAAAGGATGGAAGAAGGTGCACCGTTTCAAGCGAATAAATGAACTATGTCATAGAAGTGGGAATAGCTTGTTTAGGGGAAAATGACATCAGTGACATGTATTTGACATAGCTAGAATATTCTCACAGGAGAATTAAATTTTAAAAATACACTGGGATACAGGTAGACACAGTGAAGGACAATAGTAAAGTTTCCTGAGATGTTTAGGGAAAAAGTCAAGAAAAGCTTACCATTTGAGAATGAAATTAATTCAAATTGGCACATATTGATGGAGTTATTTATACACTTGATCTACAAATACTTGTGTTGCTAAAGAGTCTTAGAAAAATACTGTCATCTGATCAACAGCTTCCCAGTTTCTCTCAGCCTAATCAAGGTGATCAGGGTATATCTTTAGATTGAACTTGTAATTAAAGAAAGCTGCACTCTAATTATATTATTTTATTTACAAAAGAACAGAAGTGTCAAGGTTTGCCTGAGGTTACCCTCAAATTCTAGAAGAACAGTGAGAAGCCATGGGAAGTTTGAGAATGAAAGTATAATGTAATCAATTAACTATTTTGGAAATCAGTTTGAGAGTAGTAGGAAGAATAGACTAGAGGAGTAAAAATTGGAGCAAAGGAGGTTAATTAAAAAGCAATGATTCTTAGCATTCATGGAAAATCACTTGGGCCTGGATTTTTATTTGATCAAATATTTTTAAACTACTGAATCAATTTCTTTAATCATTATAAGACTATTTTGGTCTTTGTGTGAATTTCTTTTGTTTGGTTCTTACATGGTTCTAAGAATTTGTCATTTCATCCATGTCTTCAAATTTATTGACATTATATTGTTTGTACATTCCTGTATTCTATGTGATTTCTGTTATACATGACCCATGCCCATTTTTTCATTCCTAATATAGTACTAGTATTCTTTTTCTTGGTGATTAATTTTGCCAAAGTTTTTTCTTCCTCCTTTAGTCTATGAACCACATTTTGACATTATTTTTCACCTTTACATTATGTCTTAGATTTTACCAATTTCTGATTCTGGCTTTATTTCCTTCCTCATATTTTGTTTTTATTTAGTCTGATGTTTCTATTCCAACATAAATTGCATGCTTATTTCATGAATTTTGAGGTCTCTTTCTTCTTAAATTGTTTTTGAATTAAGCTATACATACAGAAGACTATAAAAGCATACATACTCAGGTTAATGAATAATTATTAATAACCAGTATTCAGGTCAAAAGACGGAAAATTACCAATTCCAATAAGCCTCTGTGCAGTTATTCTTGATTACAGTCTCCTTTCTGCCTTATAGATATAACCACTGGCATAACTTTATATATATAATATATATATATATTTATATGCAATATATATATATTCATATATGGATGTGTCACTATATATCCATGTATAGGTATGTATGATTTATATTTATCAAAAATCTTATTACATAAATAGACACTCCTAAATAGTATAGTTTAACATCTGCTTTTGAACTTTACATATAATGGAATAATACATAATATATTTTTTGGAAACTTTATTTTCCCCACCTAATATTATGTCTTTTAGATTTGTTTTTTCAACTTTCAATGTTATGGGATGTTCAGTATTATGAATATATCACAAGTCCAGTATGCTGTTACGAAACATTTGTTTTATTTCTAGTTTTTTTTTCTATCACAAATAATCCTGCTATGAATATTCTTTTTTTTTTTTTTTTTTGGTTGTGACTTTTTTTTTTTTTTTGCAAATTCTTTATTTTATTGATTATGCTATTACAGTTGGCCCACTTTCCCCCTTCACTCCCCACCACTCTGCCCATCCCCTCCCACCCTCATTCCCCCCTTTAGTTCATGTCCATGTGTCATAAGTTCTTTAGTGTCTACATGTCCCATACTATTCTTATCCTCCCCCTATCTATTTTCTACCTCTGTCTATGCTACTTAATGTCTATATCTTTCCCCCCTCCTTCCTCCTCCCACTCCCCTGTTGCTAACCCTCCATGTGATCTCCATTTCTGTGGTTCTATTCCTGTTCTAGTTTGCTTAGTTTGCTTTTGTTTTAAGTGTGGCTGTTAATAACTGTGAGTTTGCTGTCCTTTTACTGTTCATATTTTTAATCTTCTTTTTCTTAGGTAAGTCCCTTTAACATTTCATATAGTAAGGACTTGGTGATGATGAACTCTTTTAACTTGACCTTGCCTGAGAAGCACTTTATCTGCCCTTCCATTCTAAATGAAAGCTTTGCTGGATAGAGCAATCTAGGATGTAGGCCCTTGCATTTCATGACTTGGAATACTTCTTGCCAGCCCCTTCTTGCCTGTAAGGTCTCTTTTGAGAAATCAGCTGACAGTCTGATGGGAACTCCTTTGTAGGTTACTGTCTCCTTGTCTCTTGCTGCTTCTAGGATTCTCTCCTTCATTTTTACCTTGGCTAATGTAATTATGATGTGCCTTGGCGTGTTCCTTCTTGGGTCCAAC
>PVIA01011221.1:0-46082 GCA_004024845.1 Tonatia bakeri
TCTGGGGATTTCTCTGCTATGTTTTCTTTTACCTCCTTATAGATTGTATCCAAATTTTATCATCTTCTACTTTGAAGATAATGTATGAAGTAAGCTGAAAAACTGCCTTTCTTGAAAGGATTTGAATCCTTTATCCAGGGCATATGAGGTCAGTTTGGCTTAGATAAACTCGCTGCATTGCTGAATAAGCTTGGACTTTATTTATTTATTTATTTTACCTTGACAGAGCCTAAGAGCACCTCCTGTCTCAGGCGTTTCTGTGCTGCTCTCTACTCCATGCCTGGCATCATCCATGGGAAAGTCTGGTGATGACAAGGAATCTGCTCAGGGATAACTCAGAGGTTTTCCCAATGCCAACAAAACAAGGACAGGTCCTAAAAAAAGACTTGGAGAGAAAAGGTCTACCTGATGAAACAGGCCGCGTGCAGAACCCAGCTCTCCTGGCCGGCTATGAACATACAAAACACACTAAAGCATGCATAACCCGGCTCTCCCGGCTGTGAACACACTTAGCACTCACTGCGCATGGCTCGTCGAAACATGAGAAATAATCATGCACAGAAACAGTTTTCTGCAGGGAAGTAAGGAATGGAGTGGCCACTCTCCAAGTTGATGAGAGCCTGGCTAACCCGCTAGTGGGGAGAGCCCCGTTCCTCTGTCCCAGTGGGTTTTTATTGAGAAAGTAGACACAGTTTGTGGATTCACAGTCTGGCAGAAGGGATCAAAGGGAACAGGTAACTTACAAAGATGCTAACAGAGTCCCTGTTGTGATTCTGGGCAGAGATTGGAGTTTTATCATATGAAAGGACTACATGTTTCCAAAGGTTTTCTGACTGTGCCTTCAAATTCCAAGTTAATAACATCCTCCAGCAAACAGATCTCACAGGATCTTGCATATTCTTTGTCCCAGGCTTGATTACCCTGGGGGTCCGCCGTCTCCGTCTGAGCTGCCCACTAAGGCTGTTTGCTAAACCCTGAGAAGGGCTGGAGACAGAGGCAGCAAGGAGACTTGGATTTCTCACATCTGAGTACAAAGACTCAGTCTAAGAGGGGGCAGGGATCGATGATCACCCCTTCCTTTCCACAGCCCCTTCATTTATTTCCACAGTTTCGTGAGTCTTATTCCACAGGCCTAAAGAGACCAGAACCTGTCTTAGGTCGATCCTTCATTAAGGAGTCTTACCCATCATTGGTAACTAATCTAGCATTTAAAGGCCAGGCATAGAACAGGTAGCATTCATGCCAGGGGAATAAGTTTTGTCTCCTTAGTGGCTCCTGATCCGGAGGTCTCTCACTCAGCCTAAGTCACAGGGGGTCACAGTTTCCTGAGACCAGGCAGGGCAGCCCTCAACAACCTGAAACTATCTCTTGAGAACCAGGCAGCCCACAGGCACCTGACCTTTCACCACAGTCCACTCTTACGGGACACACAGGATACCTCCCACTTCACACCCAAAAACTGCATGTCCTACTGAAAATCCTGGTTTTGAGATTTTATCCCTGTATGCAAAAGCCAGTCTGATGGCAACCTGAGATAGAAGAGTCTCCTCTGTAATGATCACCCAGCTTGACCACTTCTCATCCCCAGAGTTATTTCTGTTACCTTCATGGGGGAGAAATAAAATGAGAGAGCTTTTCAGAACATGAAGAAGACCTGGTGCCCAGCTGATTTTCTGTGTCACAAACAAATAATCCTCTTATTTGATGGTATCTAGGGCTCTCTGTGTGGTGCTAACAGACCCAAGCTAAAGACACAGCAGAGGCCAATGCTGGAATTACCATGTCATCCTCTCAAGACACCTGTATTCTCATTAGCCTTGCTATTGCAAGTGAGCTCCACAAGCCAAAATTAAGATCAATCTCCCTCCAGACTGCCAGATACAGAGTCTCTGGCACACTGCACACAGTTAGAATTTGCACTTTCTGAGGATCTGGAGACTTCCCCTGTGCACAGGAGAGCAGGAGAGAGGTGGTTCTTCTTTCACATCATGAGATTTCACTATGAATGGCCACCCACATTAGCTGGACAGCTGCTTAAGCTATATTTTTAAGGTGTCACCTTGGCATTCCAATGTTACAATGTTTCACATGTGATCTGATGCACAGCAGGGGTGATTTCCTTATGACAGGTTTCTGTGACTTAGTTCAAGAACTACTGCTCTGAAGGAAATACTAAAATGTGAGAGAGAGAAGGGCAACTATGTGAGAGACTACTAGATACCTGACAGGAAGCTGTGGGGAAACCCCTGACCCCAGAAAGCCCAGGCTTGTGTTTTTCCAAATAGAGTATGAGAGTGGGTGTATGTGTATGTGTGTATTTAAGCATGTGTGCATGTGTTTGCATGTGTGCTTATGTGGTGTTGAAAGGCCTCAGGAATTCCCAAGGGAAGTAAATTATAAGAGGGCAATACTGGTTAGAGGGAGAAAGGGTGGCACAAACTAGAGCAGGGAGTGGGTGGGATGGTCATGTGCATTCTCCCTGCCCCCAGCCCACATGACAAGACTGGTAACCTTGCCCTAGAATAAAGATCAGAGCACAGGTAGGACACACAGTACACTACAACATCCTGGACAGAAGTGCCTGTGAGCCTTACAGAACCTCAAGCTTCTCTCAAAAAGGCAGCCACTGAGCAGACAACATACACCATGGGGTCCCCTTCAATCTCTACCCACAGAGGACTTGTCCACTGGCAAGGCCTCCTGCTGGTTGGTAAGTAGGAGACAAGTCCTTGGGGTAGACTAAGAATCTAACACAGAGACTGACTAGGATCTGTTTGAGAGGCCAATGCTCTGAGAAACAAGTGAAGGCTTCTGATTGGACCTGAGTGTGAAGGACAAAAGGGAAGAGTAGGTTGAGGAAGGGGGGCTCAGCAAGAGGAAAATCTCATAATCTGGAAGTGGTGGGAGGCAGGAAAATGTGGACTGCTTTTTATTTCCTGTTATTCATCACTGAATATAGAGTGATGAAAACTGGTAACAATAGTAATGATTAATGTCAGGAATCACAAAAAAAAATTAAACCTGGGGTGCTGACGTTTTCTTTACCACAAACCACAGAAATGGGCAAATTATCCCCAGGAGGTACAGAACTCATTCATTCAACCCCAAGTATTTTCAAGCTTTTGTAGTCACTGGGGGTACTAGATCAGATGAGCCTTGCCCTCAGAAAGCTCATGTTCTGTGGAGGAGAGAGGGACAAGGAAATGTCTAGATGTGAGGTCAAGGTACCTACAACAGCCATGAAAAAAACAGAGCAGGACAGGTCAGAAAGTGAAGGCAGAAAACCTTTAGAGCAAGTGATCAGCAAACATGTCTTTCAAAAACTGCCCCTGAGTTTCAGAAGGGGTCTAAGCATAGTGAGGAGGTGACCAAAACAAACACATGGAGAAAATAATTTGAAACAGAAAAAATAACAGCTTCAGAGGTGCTGAGGTAGTGGGGCCAATGTTGTTGAACTTGACCATGGGAGACACACACACACCTGCAGACCAAGGCTGAGAGATAAAGGGACCTACTTAGGATTCAGGGCCTCATCTCTCTGTCCTAATACATAGATGCAAATATTTATCCATTTTTTTTCTTATTTCCTAGTTTCATTCTTAACCTTCTGGAGCCTGCCTACCACAGCCAAAATCAGTATTGAGTCAACCTACGCTGCTGAAGGGATAGATGTAGTTCTGCATATCCACAATAAGACTCCTGAGGTTGTAGGCATCGTGTGGTACAAGGGGAAAGGCGAGGACCAAAATAATGTAATCTCATTTTTTATTAAAACATCAAGTTTTCATTTAAGTGGTCCTGAAAACAACAGACAACAGATATTAAAGGATGATGGATCTTTGCTGTTGAAGAAGGTCACCATGGAGGATGCAGGAACATACACCACAGTGGCCCACTTTCCAGATTCAGAAACAGAAATAGCATTCGGGCAACTTGATGTGTATGGTGAGTGATTGCTCTCTGATGACTGGAGGTTGGGTCAGGTGATGCCTACTTCACACACAAGACTGACAGGCCTGGACACTACCTCCATTCCCCTCTGCATTTTATTTCAGGTTCGGTTTTGACATTTAATGCAGGATACACAGAATGTAGACAAACATCTTGAGCTCTTAGTTCCCTTCCCAACTTGCAGCACTGCAGACAGTCACTAAAGACAGAAGGGTCAGTCTGATGAGAGTAACAAGGCAGAGGGAGACCAATCTCAGTTCAGGCCCCTGAGCATGTTTCTATGAACTTGACCTGAGGCTGACCCTGCTATACTAGGTCAGAGCAAGGTCTGAGAAGCTTCCTGATATTCACACAGAGCTCACCTCAGAAAAGCTTCCCCAGAGTCCTGTTCCAGGGTTCTTGAGTCCAGAGATGCAAGGCAGCCTGTGCCAGGTTGGGTTTGTGGTCCTCAAAAAGAATGAGTGTGTAACGGTTTAATGGGACTGAGTTATAAGGCACCTGAGCCTGTCACCAGTCCTGGCTCAGGCCCAAGAGTCACATCTTGGCAGAAAAGGAGTTTGGTATTATCTGAGTCTGTGTGTGGCGAACACAGTTAGACAATGTCTGTGGATATAAGTGACTGTCTTGGGGGACCTTGGAAGGTTCAGAAAAATGTCAGTATCTCCAGAAAGAAACTGAGGCAAAAAGATGCTCCTGGAAGGTCCTCATTCACAAGGGATCAGCCCAGACCAATAAGAGATGTGGGAGTGGATGAATAAGAGATGCTTCATTTGAGCAGCTCTTCTATTTCAGGATTTAGGTCAGATACTGACAATATTTTACAGTTAACACACTGACAACCTTCTTGATTGAGAACAAACTGAGGAAAAGGGAGATGCCATCACTACAGCAGAGTCACACAGATTATGAGCAGCTCATCAGGGTCACTCTTGGACTGTCTGCAGCCATAGACTTAATTGCTCTACCTTGGGGACCATAGAAGAGGGTTTTTGGGTTCTAAACCAAAAAACTGGTTCAGAAACTTTTTTATTAAGTGTCCTCAGCTCATAGGAATACAATTTGGTCTGTGGAGTGAAAAAATGGAGACATAGTCTATTTTTACTCTAGAACCAAAGTACCTGCAGTAACAATCAGAATCACTGTATAGATTACTCAGGCATTTCCCTCAGGTGGCCTATTCACACCTCCCTGCACTGGATTTGACCTCACTTATTTGTTTCCTGTTTTGGTGCAGTCTGTCCCAGGAGATGTAAAGAAAAGGACTTTTTCTTCTCACTCCTCACTCTACCCCTGAAACCAGCTGAGGGATAATTAAGTAACAAACACTGAATTGCTGTTGATGAATTATGAAGAAATAAATGTGGAAGGAGTCAGTGAAATGAATGAATGATCCAAAATCGCTTTGGCACCTGGAACCTGGATACAGAGTCTTTTAAATTCTGGCCATGAGGGACAGGCTTTCTGTGCCCCGAGGAACTAAGATCATGATCACGGATCCTTTCCTTCTTTTTTTTTTTCTTAAAAAAAAAATAGTCTTTCTTGCAATTAGTCTTAGGCCCTAGGCTATTAATCATCATTTCACACACAGAATGATTTTTAATTTTTCCACATTTCTATCTCATGGCCACCTTACACAAACTGTGATAAGCACCAGAATTTTAGGAAGTCAGTGCCCCCATTTGCTGTAAGTCATTCAATTTCCATTTGCACAAGTCCTCAGCTGCCATCAGAAGGAAGGCAGAAAACCTTTCATGATCATGGGCAGAGCACATGTATCTGCTGACATTATTATCTTCTATCTTTTTTTTTTCTTTGCTAAACCAGTTCTTGGACCTGCTCTAGCATTCATTGCCTCACTGGCTCATTTCTGTCACACTACCTGGAAAGACCTGACCCACCTCTTAGTCCATGGCCTGAGTTGTCAACTTACCACCTGCTTGCTTCTGGAAGTTATGTGTTATTTCACTGAAACCCCCGTCTCTAGGATGTCCTGGGAAATGGTGCCCCATAGAAACACACTTCAGCTGGGTGATAGAAATCTCTGCAGCTGCAAGGAAAGACTTTTGGTTTACCAGGAAGTCAGGTGGTCTGAGGAATATTGTGTTAGCTCTGAGCTGTTAAGTATGACCTTTATTGTATGAATAGTTTCCTTCTATTCCTACAGCCAATATCCCTTGGTGAAACCTTAACTACTTCCCTCCAGAGATTAATTGTAGCATGATATTGATTCAGTAGGCAAGGAAATAAAGACTTGTTCAGTGTGAGAAGCCTTTTAGATAGAAATCCTGAAGGTGTAGGCCATGAAAAGTGCATTGGGCCATTTTTACTGTCTAATAATTTTTTTAACAAAAGCTGAATGCTTTTTTACTTGTTGTAAACTTCCTGTGGTTCCAGAGATGGACAAAGGTGGTAAGTTTGCCCTCCCTAAAGTATATAAATCTTCACATAAGGAATAAATACTGAAGTTTTGTGAAGTCAAAAAAATGTTCTAGAAAAAGATAAAAAAAACTCATGAGAGAAAAATTGTACCTGATAATGAGGTTATGAGTCATGTGCACTGGGAAGGGGATTTGTGTGCTGCTACTACAGAGAAGTGTGAGGGAACAGGTATAGAGTCCCCCTGAGGTTATATGGGCTCAGAGAGGAGGTGCAACTTTCACTTTACATACCGTCACCTGAACTTAGACTATTTTCTTTTTACAAATGTGAGGACCACACTCTGTTGACCTTTACATAGCTCACTGTGGACTGTGAGTGGTGGAGATCTCTGAGGAAGCAGCATGACTCCATGTCTCAACCACATTATCAAAGATTCACATTCTCTGTTTCCACAGAGCATCTGAGAGTGCCCACGCTCATAGCCAGCAGCTATGTAGTCATAGAGAATGAAGAGGATGTGGTCTTGACCTGCTACACATATGGACTCTCTATCCAGTGGCTGTTCAATGGCATGAATCTGCAGTTCACAAGCAGAATGAAGCTTTCTTGGAATAGCAGAAGACTCACCATTGACCCAGTCAAGAGGGAAGATGCTGGAGTTTACAAGTGTATAGCATCAAACCCCGTCATGTGGGTTGAAAGTCGGCCCCTTGAACTGCATGTGCTATATTAGTGGCCTTTCTTTCTTCTTCTATGTTATTAAACTCTAAATTATGTTTTTTTGCATTATTATAATATATTTATCTGCAGGTGAATAGTTCTTTAAAGATTTACATTAAGTCAATAAATACTCAAAAATGGGAGCTGACATTGTCATTATTGTTGACTTAAGGTCGCATTTCAAACCAACCCCTGTCTTGGTCTGGTCTCATTTGTATCATGTTCACAGTGGAGTTAACATTGTGTCCCTCAGAGAATGAGCAGTGGTTGTATGATAGCCAATGGGAGCAGGTGATGACCTCACAGAATCTAAGCTCTGTCACTTCTCCATGCAAACATGCGGAGGCACCTGGTCAGTGTTGTAGACAATGGGAATGGACAAGAAGACAACTATGTGGGTAGCAACACTGATCTTAACTTTCTTTTAGATATCTTTCAAAAGATTTATAAAGTCTCCAGTATTGTTATTTTTATATCAATAAAACTATTTGTTTAGTTTAGTACATTTCTGTTCTTTCTGTTAATAAGATGTAATTGGAAACTTTGGTAATAAAGCCAGGAATTTAGCTAAAATGTCCTAGTTCAGACCAATGCCCATGGAATTACAAGTGAACCCATAGTTTATGAAGCTAACTTTGATCTCTTGGACTTTTGGTACCTCCTGGAGAAGAGCACATCACTCAAAGCTAGAGAGACTGCAAGTGAACTGTGAGGGTGAAGCTCCTTAACCTCAAGTGACAAAACTCCCACCATGTGTTCTATAGAAAAACCTTCATCAGAGCAAACCAAGTGGTGAAAGTCAGTTCCTCTGCTCTTAGGTAATTAATGGGGTCAAATCAGGCAACTCCAGCCATGTTATAGGATCAAGTACACATTTGTCCCTTAGGGATTATGTTTCAAGAGAGGAAATGTTACTGTAGATTAAAATATAGTGTCTAAATGGAAATCTCCAGAAGCCCAGCCTTCTGGAAGATCAGATTCTGACTTTGTTCAGGGACTCTGAGTTATTTTTCACTTGGTTATAAATTGCAATAACTGATGGAGATGAAAACTGGGTCTTGGCTGAAAGAGATTTAATTGTGTTTCTCTTCACTGTGCATAAAGCAGTTTTTTTTAATGAATCAGAGGCCTTCATGTTCCTCAGAATCAATGACCTTTACACAGGTTCTCCCTGATTGCAGGCCTCTGACCTCCACACTTCTAGAGCATTTTCTTCAGAAATAGAATTGTGATTTGTAATTGCTGATTCTTTTATTGCCCATTTGAAATGCACCTGACTCTCTTTCAAATCTTCTTGCCAGTATAACGATTCACAGTGTATCTACTCAAGGGCATGTGCCCATGACTTTAAATTTAATCCTCCCGGTGTCTGTGTCTCATCTCTCTGAGAGGGTAGATTAACTTGTGTGAGGACCTTTAAAGTATGGGGTAAAAAGACATACTGGGAAGATTTCAGGAAATGCTTTACTTTATATTTCTTTTTTTATAAATCCAAACAACAAACAGAGAAGTCTTTGATTCTTTTTCTTGTTCTTAAAATCTTTCTAGCCTTCTCTTTCAATGGTATTGTGTTCTGGCTCCCTGTACCAATGCATGGTCTTTAGTAAAGCCTCTCTTGCCTCTTTATGTTTGTTTGATGCATCTTTTACTCCACCATCACCTACTTGTAATTAGCAGATCTTTTCACCTTGCTCATAGTTCCCATGCTTAACTTATTTTCAAATCTTCCAATTAAAAAAAATTGACTGTAATTTTTCAAGTAACTGTTTTCCCCTGTCCTGTCTTCCTTCTCGATTGTTGTCCACAGCCAAAGGTGACCTGACTGCCCAAATTTCTCTCAGGATGGTTTTTCCTTGAAATGACCTTTGTCTTAGAATCTGATAGAAAAGGCAGATGTGAACCTCTGCACCTCTGCAGTGGCCTGCCCATCAACAGTGTTTGCCTTGTACATACATTTTCACTCACCTTCATGAAAAAGACTATGGAGGTTTGAAAACTATTCTCACATGAACCCAAAAATGCCTAATACTCATGTAGGTCCCTGTGACTTCAGCCTCCACAGGCCTGCAATAGGATACCCTATTTTGTACCTCCTTTGACTTGGAACTCAGGGCACAAATCAGTGTCTTTTTCTATGATTTCTCTGTTATATTTACAATGTCCATACCTCTACTTTTAGTGTCTACAATCAGAACTTGGAAAATGGGAAAAATATATTTTCTTGTCTGTTTTTTAATCCTACTTGGGTCCTCTGAGGCATTGGACTAAATCCTCTGGTCAGAGGTGGATTTTGGGTAGGTAGAGGTGTGTATACAGGGTGGTTAAAGAGAAATAGGATCTGCTCAGAGTTCTGATGGGGAAGTAAAAGCATATGGGTTTTGTGTATTAGGCATTGTATAGATTAAAGAGGACATAAGAAGAAGATGGTTTTGTTAATTAAGGAAGCTCAGGATGGGACTGAGGCATACAAGTAAGAGACTGACCTATGTTGTAAGGGAGGGACCACTGTAGCTGGTGCAGCTAAGAGAGGGGAGCCATTATCCCAGACTAGGATAGGCATGTGGGAAAAGACACAGTGTCAGGTGAAAGAATTATGTTTTGAAGACTCAGATTAGTATTCTAAGATTAGCAGAAGAGGGAAAACCAGATGTACTAGGCAACAAATATTATGAAACAAGAGACATGGGAGAAGAATTAAGGGAGAGATGAGATGAGCACCCTGTTGGGGACTAGGATTCTGAGGAGTGATGAAAATTTGTAAGACTGAGAACACCATGAGAACAGAAATTTTAGTCAGGAAGGAAGTTGGAGTGTGTGGTATTCAGACTAGCAGAGGGGTTGCAATGGAGCCTGGCAAAGGTGGGGAATGCAGGGCAGGCCTGAGGATGAAGACGCAATTGAAGGTCAATGGTGTCCAGTCTCTGTTTCAACACAGTGGAAACATGTGGAGCAGGCTCTCAAAGTGTGGTCTGAGGGCTACTGTTTCCACATGGCCTTGGAGAGCTGTGAATAACTAAAACTCAATCCCATAACATGAGACATGCCTCAGCTGAGTCAACAAGTAGCCATATTTTAGGGGATTTGTGTTTTAGTAAGTTGATTAAGTGCCTGAGGAGAGGCAAAATGGTGGCTGATGGTGTGTGTGGTTGGGAGGGGAATTGAGGGCCAGAATGAACTCAGATTGGAGATGCTGACTTCTTTGTTGAAAGTGACAGAGAAGTTCCTGTGATTCCATGCTGAAAGCTATGTGACAGGCCACTTGCTGAAGCAGTAGGTGCTAATGGTCTGGGCCACCTGCCCTTGTTCAATCCAGATCTATCACTTCTATTTGTGATGGATGGTACTCTTCCTACTTGACCTTTAACATTGTTGCATGCAATAGAACCCAAATCTGACGAGTTTTGTCTACCTTGTGACATTACAGCCTATATTTAGACAACCTAACTCCTCTGGGAGTTAAAAGCCAGTTAGGAGCTATTGTAGTATTGTTGTAGAAGGCTTGACCTTGCCCAGAAGCCTAGAATTCTGAATGTCATTCTCTTACTAGGTTAAACCAGAGGGTTCATAAAACACCTTCCATTCTTCTAACATTAACTAAATGGAGGTAGAAATACAACAACATGTCTTTTAATCTGGAGGGTATGCCCAGCAGAGCCCAAACTGTGTGGCAGATCCCTGAATGGTCACAGATGTGGATGTAATGCTTTGCATAAAATACCCACCCTTGCAGCTGATCTTTTCCCTGGTGTCACTGGTATCACTAACATCACTGTCTGAAAAGTATCAACATTAGTAGGCATTCACTTCCACCCTTCAATACTCATGTGTCTACTGAGGCATTTACAAAACTTGCTCTTTTGATCATTTCTAGCAAGAAAGCCTGTAGTTGAAACCATTAAGGATGATACTAGTAGAAGTCTGTAAGGCTTTTGTGTCTTGAGTTTGGTGTGAAATTGACTGGGAGGATGAACATTCATTTGTCCTGCTGGGGAGGTTTAGCTTCATGGGTTCACACTGAGTGCAGTCACTAAGAGCTGCTGGTAGGTTTAATACTCTGCCTTCACCATCCCGAAAAGCTTATTGACTTTTCAATGAGGTGTTCTGTATTTACTTGACAATGATTTTTTTCTGGTTTGGCTCCTAGGCATGGCCTGGGGCTGGAAAAAAAGTTTGACCTCATTGGAGGGGTGCCATTTTAAATGTGATCACCAGAGGGCAGGACCTGTGCAAAGTAAACAGAGGGTGGGGTATGAAGAGATTGGAGGAGTTTTGGCTTTTATCTATACTACTTGTGTCACTACAAGTGTCTAATGAGCAGAACTATTTCACCCTCACCTTTACAACTCACATAAGGTAAGCTTTTCATCACAGATGTACTTCAAGATTCAAATTTAAAGGAAACTCGTTCGATGGCTCAAATGTGAATAGAATTAAACACACACAATAAAGTCTACACTAAATAATGTTCTTTTGAAAAATAATGAAAAGTCAGAAGGGGAAGTTTGACGTGTAAGTGTTCACATCTGTGTGTGTGTGCTGGTGATGGCAGAAAAGCAGCTGAGCATCTTTCAAGGAGGATCTTGTATACATAATGCATAAAAGTGAAAAATTAGTGAGCATCCTGAAAGAATGTAATGTAGAGAACACTTCATTTCTCCCCAGAACAATTTTTTAGTTTGGGGCAGATATTTTCAGTGTGGCCCACAGAAGACAGAGACTTCCTGTGATCACTTTGAGCAGCACACACTGAGATACAGGGATTACCACAGTGATGTCCAGTTTTGTCACAAATGCAAGAAAGGACATTTAACATGAGGTGGTTGGGAACTGGCTCTGTTCACAGTGTGAATAGCAAACACAAAATCATTTAATGTTCCAAATTAGGTGGGAGTTAAAATCTACTATAAGGGTTTAGGTGTTCACTCAAAAAATGCATGACCTCTCTGGTCTTTACACACTGATTAAGATTTCTTTGATAAAAACCAATGTTCTCAGCTCTTGTTCTGGATGATAAATCATAGGTAATGACATATTCTCTGGTAGTGTTGTTTTGTTTGCTTTTGATATTAGGATCACAGAATTAAAAAAATATATATATAATCTTGGGTATATAAACCACCCCATGAGTGGTCTCCCTTCTTTTTGTAGAGAAAATATTGTTTATTTTCTCTACAAAAATAAGAAATGCTTTGTATTGCTAAGTGGAAAGAGGGGAAGAGTCCTTGAAATAAAGGTTAAGAGGAATCTTATTGCTTGTGCAGCATTCTCTTCAAACCACACACATGAAACTGTTTTTAAACTATACTCCATTGTAGAAATTATTTCATTACATAAACCAAAATAATTTCTTTTTAAAAATAAACAAACAAACAAATAAATAAATATTGTTTAGCCAATATACTGGCAGAAAAGTGCAGAAAGCATTAATTTATAACTGTTGGAATAAATTGAATTTATTCATTCATATAGCTAAACTTTCATTAATATTTAGAAGACAATTTTAAGATTTTAATTTGCCTATGGTAATGATTTTTTAAAGAGATGGAAGAGGTACTGCTCACTAGGTAAGTGAATGTTTGAGCAACTCATTAAAAATCTTTCTGCTCTGGCTGGTGTGGCTCAGAGGATTGAGTGCTGACCTGTGAACCAAAGAATTGCTGGTTTAATTCCCTGTAGGACACATGCCAGGTTATCATTAAGGGGTGTTCTAAAGACAACCACCGATTAATGTGTCTCTCCTCTTTCTCCCTTCTTCCCTCATCTCTCTAAAAAATAAATAAATAAATAAAATTTTTGAAAAACTCTTTTCCTCTGATTTTTCTTTTCTTTTGTTTAGAATTAGGCAATATTGGCTGTGTTTATATCCCTGTTTTCTTTAGGAAGGCCTTGTAAAATGCTAGGATGTCTTTTAAAATTTCTATTAGGAAAGGGTGATTAATCACCCTGCTCCCATCACCCAGAGAAAGAACTGCTGACTTGAGCTTGCTCAGCTCGTTCACCTGGGTGCACTGCTCACATCAGAACCACTGATGAGCTCACACCATGTTGTTTCAACCCATCTCTGGTAGTTGGGCACTTGGTCTACTAGTAAGTCAATTATTGTAACTGTTTTTCTTTTTTTAAAAAAGGAAAGCCACTTCTCTTTTTTGCCACATCACATCTCTCCAGGAATTCGCCATATTTTATTTTGTTCCCCAAAGACTGACCTTTTACTGTACCAGCAGAGGCAACATGCTGCAGTCCAGAGAACACACACTCTGTGTGCAGGCAGACGTCCTCACATTCCGTCATTGAAGCTCCACTCTGTTACATCAGACCAGCAAGAAAAGCTGCCCGATTCTCTTAAACTGACCTGTTTCTCAGGGATCTATAACTGAGGGGGCCTCTCTGCTGAAGAAAACCCAGAGTGGCATTTGTTGCTAAACAGGCACTGAGTTAAGAATGGTTTCCCTTTTATTCACTGAAGCTGAAGCTTACTTTTCCTAAAAATTTTAGAATTACATTTGTCATTCAATATTCTATTAGTCTTAGGTGTACAGTGTAGTGGCGAGAGATTGATACAACTTACAAACTGATTTCCCCAACAAGTCTAAGACCAAACCGGTCAGCACACATAGTTATTACGATATTATTGCCTGTACCTGCTGTGCTGTGCTGTATCCCTGTGACTATTTTACTATCCAATAGTTTTTCTTTCTAATGTCTCGCCTCTATGGGTGTCAATGTCCCTGTCCCCAGTGGCAACTGAATAACACTCACATGCCCTGCCTGGGACAGCAGAGCACTCCCCGGTGTACCACAGTGAATTCAGGTGTGTCCCCCACCACCCCTACAAGCACTGGCTGTCCCACCCCTAGATGTCCTTTGCTCTGCCCACCTCTCCAACCCCAAGAAACACACCTAATGCTAATGCCAGGCTGTAGCTGATGCTGCTCCTGTAACCAGAACTGATCTTTTTTTATGCAGGGTCCAAATCCTACATATTTGCCAGGCTGAAATTAATTTATTATATTTTGTTTTCCATATGCCAGGGACACAAACCCAAATAACACTCAGTCTATGCCCCCCAGGAAGTTAGGCTCTACTCAAGAGAAACAGACACACTGTAAATAAATAACTTGGAGAATTGTGGGTTTTAGGGACTCAGACTAGAACACAGCTAGCTTTCAGTCTCCCCATCCCCCTCACTTGCTGTGTGTGTGGTCCTTTGTCCAATTAGCCTTCATCCAAAAATGGAAATATTAATAGTATAAATTGATAGGGGTATTGGAAAGTCTAAATAAGATAAAGTTTATAAAGGCTTAGCACAGTGTCTGCAATACATGAAAAAATATAAGTACTCAAAAAATGAGCATGAAATGTGAATATTAAAAAAAGTTTAGGCCCTGGCTGGTGTAGCTCAGTGGATTGAGCGCGGGCTGCGAATCAAAGTATCGCAGGTTCGATTCCCAGTCAGGGCACATGCCTGGGTTGCAGGCCACGGCCCCCAGCAACCGAACATTGGTGTTTCTCTCTCTCTCTCTCTCTCCCTCCCTTCCCTCTCTAAAGATAAATAAATAAAATCTTTAAAAAAAAAGTTTAATTTTCTGTGTCTTAGTCATTCTTTTAATAAAAAGCATACCATTCAGATTTGGGAGAGGCAACACACCTGAGTACTCAGATATCAGTTGCTCCTCCTTCACACATGGTGGGGGAGGCCTAGGGGTTTTCCTACCTGCAGCTGACCTGCCTGGAATCAGGATTGAGACCCAGTTTACTGCCCACCCTCATCTCTGCTCCTGTTTCCTCCCTCAGCATGGATACATCCTTGGTCACTGTGGCTCACACAAGGCTGCTGAGAAAACCGTGGCTTTGCTGGGTGGTGGCTCTGTTCTCTCTCAGAGCTGAAAATGGGGGTGGGGAGCAGGTTTTCATAAAAACCTTATTACATTTTTTTACTTGACTTCTTATTAAAAAACTCATAACATGAGAAAAGAAACAATAATCTTACATTAAATACTAGTTTCACTCAATACTTTTGAAGCACAAGAACCACCTTTATACAGAGGATCCCACGGTCAGGGGAAGAGTCATCAAGTGGTGTTAATTGGAGCATATCGGCTCTGGCAGGGCTCCAAAAAATCCCTTCTACAGCTAGATTTCCATTGTTCCATCGAGAGTTTCGATGAACAATGTTTCATAGCCAACAGGAATCAGAAGGGGTACCGAGGATCACCCGGGAAGTGGTTTCTCACACACTCTACTGCTTGCAGCTGCACACTTCTTGGCTGCCTGACAGCCAAGAGGACACCCAGTGTCTGTGCATCTCATAGTCCCAGAACAACCAGTCCACATCTACCACATAGCAGGTTTTAAATGGGTAGGTAACATATATCACAGGGATAGCCAGCTCACTCTGTGTAGAATAATGGTTTGTATTTGTGGCCACCGAGTGAAGACATTTGATCTGGCAGGAACAGAAGTAGCCAATTCTGTTGTTGGTGTCACCATCATCGCTGATGTCATTGTCTGAGAGCATCAACATTGGCAGTCACCTACTTCCACCCTTCAGACCACCCATGTCTTCTAAGGCATTTAGAAAACCTGACATATTGCTCCTCTATAATGGGAAGTCTCTGGTGTGCACCATTACAAATAACACTAACTGCAGGTCTCTAGGTATTTTATGACTAAATTTCTCATGGAATTCACTTGTGAATGAATCCATGCACTTGTCCTTCTAGGAAGGACCAGCTTCATGGGCTCAGAATCTGCACAGTCACTTAGAAGTATCTGCTGTAGGTTTAATGTTCCACTTTCACAATACTGAAATTCTTTTGACATTTGAAGAAAGAGTCTTGTATAATCATTTGATAATACTTTTCCTGGTTCTTCCCCTAGGAGTGACCCTAGGTTAAAATTAATAGTTTGTCTTATCGGGGTCTGCCATTTATAATGGGACCACCAGAGGGTGGACCCAACACAAGGCAACTTGGAGGAGCTGTGAAAGAATATGGACAGTTTTGATTTTTTTCTATGTTTTTTTTTAATTGTTAATTTTGTCTAATGAACAGAACCACATTTTGCACACATGTGTTGCTCATAAAAGGGAATTCTTCATTTCTGATATACTTCAGAGATTCAAATGTAAGGAAATCATGAAGTTATTTAGCTCAAATATGAATTGCATTAAACCTATACAATAATATCTATACTAAATTTTCATCTTTATAAACATATTGAGAGACCAAATAGAAAGAAGGGTGTGTGTGTGTATGTGTGTGTGTGTGTGTGTGTGCTGATGAATGTCAAAGAAAGCATATGAGTCTTCATCTTCTAAGAGGGAAAACCTTGAGTTAGGTAATGCGTAAAAGTGAAAAACCAGTAAGAAACCTCAAAACATGTTGTTCAGAGATAATTTGGTTACATCTGTGGGATCTGCCATTGTTTGGAGTAGATATCCTTAGCATGGCTGAAAGAAGTCAGAACCTTCCTATGACCACTCTGAAACAGCACACACACAGACCCAGGGAGATTTACAGCCACATGTAGTGTTGTCACAAATACCAGAAAGAATGTCCAACTGAAGGGAGCCAAGGACTGGCTTTGCTCACAGTGAGAATATAAGACACAGAATAATAATTTTATGCTCCCTCCATAATTGGAGTTGAAATATTTTGAGGTTGTCAGTGATCACATCAAAAAAATGTGTTCTCTGGACATTAGACACTGATTAGGATTTGTCCAAGAAACCAAAAATTTTGGTTCTTTGTCCAAATGAGCAAAGATGGGCACTTACACAGTTTCTCTGGGGTTTTTGTTTGTTTGTTTCTAATGTCAGGAGCATAGAATTTGAAAATTACACTCCTTAAGTCATGAACCAGAGTCATCACTACTTCATAAATGGTCTGCTTTTTTAAAGAAAAAAAATGACTTATTTAACTTAATATTTTTATTTATATATATAATGAAGCAGAGTGAAAATGGAGCTTCCAGAATAGTGTCCAAAAGCAGACTAGAGATTTGCCTCACTAAGAAACTTCTTGCTACTTCTGGGATATGCACACTTCATTGCTCTCTGTCCACAAACCCTTTGCAGTTTTCTTAGCCCTGAGTAGAGCAAGAGCCATAATGCACATCTAACAAGCACACTTTTCTCTTCCAGAACACTTACACTGAAATCTTTCAAAGACTAGAACTTGGATGTAGACTCTTTGAAATTCTAAAAACAGGAACAAGCTCCCTGTACCTCTAGGAGCTGAGCCCCATGTCTCAGATGCTTTTCTCCTCTCTGGAGAAATATTCTTTTCTGCATTGGCCTTAGGTCCTAAAATACTGATAATAATTTTACATACAAAATTTAATTTTTCAAATGCTATTTCATTCATATCACACATAAATGGTCCAGAAAGACTAGAATTTAAGCAACTTCCTGCTGTCCACTTGCCTTCCCATACTCCTGCATTTGCACAAGTCTTCACATGCCCTCAGCAGAGAAGGAATAAACAAAATGACCAAGGGGAGAGCACATGGTTCTGCTACCTGTTTCCCTCACTTTTCCAGTTTGTTTGGACTCTGCACTATCACTTATTGGCTCACTGTTGGGATCCACCGGCCTGGTTTCAGAAGCTGTAACCCCACCTTGCCTAAGGCTGAGTGAGCGACCTTTGGACCATAAACCACTAAGGAGACAACACTTGACTCCCTGGCAGGGGCATTGCCTCTGCTCCATTTTCTTTGTCCATAACTGGCCCCCAAAGCTTGGTAGGTTAACCAATGATGGATAAGATTCCCCAAGGGGGGAATGACCTAAGACAAGCACGATCACATGGAGGCACCAAGGAAGGACTTCGGGGGCTACAGCAAAAAGGGGTGATGGACCCTTGCCCCTCGGTTTTGACAAAGCCTGAGTCCTCATTCTGTCTGTGAGAAGTCTCCTAATTTCTTGGCATCCTTGCTTCCTCTGCCTGACTTAAGCCTGAAACAATGACAGAGGGCAGTGCAGCCCTGTGCTGGAAAGGTGGGTTCACCAGGTGATCAGGCCTAAGAATACCTAAAATCCTATGAAACTTGCTTTGCTAAGAATGTTCTCAATTAAATGATAAAGGTCTGAGCAGGAAATGAGTTTGTCTCCCAAAGTTTTGTAGCCCTTTAGCTAACAGACCCTGATTCAGAATAGGCCCTTAGAGTTTTCCGTATGTTATCTATTGTTTGATCTTTACTGCCTGACAATGATTAATGAGCTTTACTTATATTCCTGTGCAAAATGAACCCAATGAAAGCCCATTGAGGAAAAGGTTCTTGGCCCTTCTCCTTTGAGAGATTGGCCACCTTTCCTCTTAGGCAGATCATGTCTTGGTTTGACTTATTCTCATCTATGGTGGCCAGGGGGGGCCTGCAAATGGAGACCCCCACAGCTCACTGGCTCATGTTCATCACACTCACCTTGGATGTGGAGACACACCTCTTGGTCCAGGGGCCTGAGAAGTCAGCTGTTTAACCACCTGCTCGTGGTCCCCATGTGTTATTTAGGTCAGATTTAAGTCTGCAGGATGAACTGGGAAATAGTGCCCCATAGAAACACACCTCCATTGGATGAGGGAGGTGTGTGCAACCTGAAGGAATAATGCCTTGTCTACCAGGCCAGTCAGCTGGTCAGTGAAGAGTCAGAAGAAGTTCAGGGTGGTCTCTGACTTCCAGTCCACTGTATTTCCATGATCAAATCCCAGGAGTCAACAGACATCTGAGAAACTTTGTGTTATTTTTTGGATAGAAACCAACAGGACTTAAATCTCTGATTACTGGGATCCCCATATATTTGTCATGTGATAAACAGACCTGCCTCATTTCTTTAAGAAAGCAGTTGGCTGAGAGGTGAAGTAAAAGAAAGAAAATAATTAATATCAGATCAGAATTAAATGACATAGTGTCTAAGAAAACAATTCAAAGAATCAATAAATGCAGAAGCTGTTCTTTCCAAAGATTAAAAAATTGACAAGCCTTTAAGCAGACTCATCAAGATAAAAAGAGAGAGGACCCAAATCAACACAATCAGAAATGACAGAGGAGAGATCACACCTGATACCACAGAAATACGATGGATGGTAAGAAATTACTATGAAGAATTATATGCCAAGAAATTTGAAACCCTGGGTGAAACAGACACATTTCTAGAAACATGAAATTTTCCACAAGTGAGTCAAGAAGAAGCAGAAAGCCTGAACAGGCCAATTACAGCAAGTGAAATTGAAGCAGTAAGCAAGAAATTTCTGGTACACAAAAGCCTTAGATGGGACAGTTTCATAGGAGAATTTTACAAAAAAAAAAATTAAGGAAGACCTATTCTTCTCAAACTATTCTAAAAATTCCAAATGAGGGAGAACTCCCAAAGTCTTTTAATGAGGCCAGCATCAGCCTAATCCCCAAACCAAATATAGACTCAACAAAGAAAGAAAACCACTGGCCAAGGTTGTTTATGAAAATAGATGCTAAGATCCTAAACAAAATATTGGCAAGCCACAACCAAAAATACAATAAAAAGATCACACACTATGATAATTTGGGATTCATTCCAGGGATGCAAGGATGCTACAATGTTTGCAAATCAATAAATGTAGTATATCACAAAGAAAAGTAAAGACAAAAATCACATGATCATATCAATAGAGGCTGAAAAAGCATATTTTAGAGTATATCACTCATTCATGATTAAAAAAACACTCAGCAAAGTTGTAGTAGAGGGAGGACACTGCAACAAAATAAAGGCTATATGTGAGAAACTTACAGCCAGCATCATACTCAGTGGGCAACAACTGACAGCGTTCCCCCTAATTTCAGGAACAACACAAGGATGTGGGCTTTCAATGCCTCTATTCAACATAGTATAGAAAGTCCTAGTCACCACAATCATACAAGGAAAAGAAATAAAAGACACTCACATTGGATAAAAGGAAGTAAAACTGCTTATAAATAACTACTACTTAATCATTTCTACTGTTGTTTTTACATGTTCCTAATCTTAATTAATATTCACTGATTTCTTGTTGTCTATAAGACTCCATTCCCATTTCTACTGTTGAGAAATTGGGCCCAGGAAGTCTTCCACAAGGTTGCCGGCTAGTCTCAATATCAACAAAGCACTTTTACATTCTATTTAATTTATTTCCAAAAATAAGTACAGCACAAATGCTCAAGAAAGGTCTTCATGTGATTGACAACAACAAATGGATTGAAAAGGGTCCCCTGTTCTAGTGGTAAACCTGTGGTATTACAGTATTGTTACAGAACAGAGCCAAGGGGGGTTACGATATCTATTATGGAAAGGACCTCCCACTAGGTTCACTATGCCCACCTCCAGAGGAAAGATGTCTCTCAATTCCAGAGATTTGCGAAAAGGAAAGGAAATGTTTATTTAAAGGTATATAGACTTCAAGTAGTGACCTAATGTCTCCATTAAAATATGAATATCTTTCAGGATACCCACAGACACACAGTCCTTCTATCTCCCTTTGCCCTAATCTGAGGTACTGTATTTTAGGAAAAGAAGCAGAAGTCTGTGATTCAGGCTCCTGAAACTATCCATTGTATTGCTGCCAGGATCTTCAGCTAATCCAAAGCCATGTGGAACCTTCTCATGACCCACCAGCAAGAATCCTTTCACTCCTTTCTCTCCAGGTAAAGTCTCTCCTGCTTCCTAAGCCATGTGGCAAAAGGGAGCACTGCAAAGCCACGTGGTCCTCGCTCTCTTGAAAATTGCAGGGGTCCCCACTCTGCCAATGCTGTGTGGTTCTCTCTCGCCAAAGCTGCCGAGTCTGGGTTTAAATCCCTACGACAACCTTCCTCTGCACCCCATTACTGACTCCTCATACAATCAGTTATATCTGCCACCATTTCTGTATTATTCCAGGTTTCCTGGGCTGCCATCATAAGTCTGAGCAGGTGTGGCTTCATGTCATAGAGCCAATCTTCTCCAAGCTCTCATACAGACATTGTAACCAGGAGGAGATGCCCCCAAGTTACATCTTGGGTGGAAGTAACTTCCATCCCCCTACCTCAAGCATGGCCACAGCTATTTAACATATCTATGTAACCAGTTAAAGGTTATAGATATGTTAAAAGACCATGCCAGAGGTTAGCTGAAAAGCTGTTGCTGTACAAAACATCTCTGCATGTTCCTGCTCCATGTGTCCCTTCCCCCAACTCAAACCTGTAGCAGGGAGGGGGGAGGACATCCTATATATTTTTCTGATATTTCCTGGATGCCTTGAGTTATGGACCCCATTCCAAATCCCAATTTGGACCCCTCTCTTGGTTGCACTCTGTTACACTATTTTCCTTATAAATAAGAAATATTGTATACGGTAGTTCAGGAGACATTTTGAATGTTCATTACTCATTCCTTTGTAGATTCTGTAAACACGTAATGAACTCATACTTTAAATCTATCAGGCACTGTTGGAGGCACTTGGGGCATGGTATTCATGAAAGAGATGAACTGGACATCACTGTTGATGACCAACTATTTACTTGACAACTAATATTTCAAAGGCACTTCAGGATGCCTTAGGATTTGCAATCCCAGGCAAATCATTGACCTGAATGTGTTCCTGTAGAATTTTTCTTAATCTCTTTCTGGTTTGCCACTCCTCACTTTTTCTTACAAACTCACAACAAATTCTCCAGAAAATTTTTAACTCAGTGCTGAGAACAAATCCAGAAACTGACACTTTTTCTTCAAACTGTTCCACCTATCCTCACCTGTTACCTGGATTACTAAACTTGTCAGCAAAGCCTGTGCTTACAACCCAGCAGCCTCACAAATCCTGGCTAATGAGGGGGCTAATAATAATAATGCTTTCCCTCCCACCTTTGAAAAATTTTTGGCTGGGTTATTCATTAAATTAATAGAAACCAATTAGCAGAAGGAGATAAAGTTTTTAACACATAATAATAGAGAATTTACAAGAGCATAAAAAGCCAATGACTGTGAGGAAACATTGAGTTATAAATATTCTGGACAAAGGAGAGAAAAAGGAAAATTGTGTCTCTTGTTTCAGAAGTCAGAATGAGTGCTTTGCAGTTGAGAAAAGATCCTACATGGCAACAGAGTTTTTTTCTGAGCAACTCAGAATCAGTAGGACCATGGGGCTACCCAGCCAACAGGTGCCTTCCTGAAGCACTTTTATTTCCCATACATAATCAAATTAACCTAAAGTGAACATCCCAATTTTTCTCCTGAATCACAATTTCTATCTGAATCTCTAGACAGAAATGTGGAGAGGGTCAACCATATTTTTCTGAGTTTTGTTTCCTAATAAGCAGCTTAAAAGCAATATTCTTAAACTAAAATTTCAGGGTGGCAAAATGTTGGTTTCCTTCAATAAACAAAGGTTACTCACATCTGTTTTTCTTTTTCTTTCAACCTTACAGTATCTCCCCAGTTCACTCAGAGCAAAGCCAGGGCTGTTGTTGATGGATTCATTATTTCTGACTTCATGTACTATCATCTTCTGATCTTTCTGCTCCAATAAGTTCACATCCTCTATGCTGAGCAAACACATTTGAATTGAACAACAACAACAACAAAAACCCCACCCCAAATATGCCTTACTTTCTTCTAACATAGTGCTATATAATATTGTTGTCACTGTTGTTTGGATTATTGTATGACTCCCTCACTGCCAAGTCAGGACTATGAGGTCTGAGATTTTGTCTGTTTTCTTTCTTGTGATTAGAAGTGCATCAGGGAGATGGTGAGCAGAGGGTCGGTGTTTTTTTTTTATAAAAATATTTTATTTTATTTTTTGTACTTGAACAATCATTAAAATAAAATTAGAAAAAAGAAAAAATGTTTTTTGATAAACTAAAAATTTACAAATATGTTAACAGTTACAAGGGTAAAGTATAGAGCATTATGATCTCACAGAAGCCATAGAGCAATCTGACCTGGTGAAGACCAGTTAAACTTTTTTGATAAAGAAACATCTAATAGAGAATGAGTCCAGGCAATCCTATAGCTCATGTTGGGGGCAGAAACAAGAATTACAGGCAGAGGACACAGCATGAGCAAAGGCCATGAGGTAAGAACATTAAGTGAAGTAAATGAATTTTGGTGATTAATTTTGGTGATTCAGTGAGCTAATGTGCCTGAGGTACCCAATACACAGTCAGTGCTAAAAAATGGCCAGTGTTGTCATTATTGCATTCCTCTGGGTACACATTGTGGGTCTGCCCACTTGAAAACAGCATTATTAGGAAAACCATATGCTCCAGTCCTGACCACACAAGCAATTCATGTCATCATGCATCAATTACAGATCGATTGATTTATAAGTGACCAACGATACACCACATATATCTAAAGTTTACTATCTGACAAGTGTCGGCATGCCTACACACTCCACATGTATCAATTTGGCCCAAAAGTTTTTCACATGCCTTTGAAATTCTTTTCTCTGTTCCCCACCCAACCCCCAGCGTTTTCAGGAAATTACTCATTTTCTTTCTTTCTCTATAGGTAATTTTGCATATACTGAAGTTCCATATATGTAAAATCATGTGGTATGTTCTCTTTTTAATCTGTCTTCTTTAATTGAGTATAATTATTTTATGAGGTCAAATTTACATAATAAAATTAATCATTATAAAGTGAACAATTTAGTGGCATTTGTTGAAGTCACAATATTTGTAGCCATCATGTATACTTAGTATTAAAATATTGTAATCACTTAAATCACTATACATTTTGAGAGATTGCTCCCCATTACCCCTTATCTTAACTTGTGCAATGTACCAACCTTAATGCTTTCTTCATCCTCTTTGTTCTCTGGCCCATATATGCTGTTTCATATCCTCTGCCCATTTGTACATCTGGTTTTTCCATTTGTCTTAATTTCAGGAAATGAATCTGAGTCTTCCAAACATTATTCATTCTGCTAACCCTGTGTCTTATTATCACACCCATTGTAATATGGTAGAATGGCTCTCCGACTTCACCATACAAGCTCCAGGGGCTCCTATCTCAACAGGTCGGTCAGATGTTAACTCATATTATTCAGCTTCATTCTCAGCCTCCAAAATAAACCCTCTCATATGGAGCTTTTAGAGCCCCTTCAAACCATGCAATGCCTAACAACCTGCCAACTTTCAGGCTTTAAAATTTCTTATGACACTGAGCAGACCCCATTCCTCCATGACTTCATTCTGTGTTCACCTCTGCTCACACACAATCCACCTCTGGACAGGTCCCCCAAAATGTCAACCAAACACACCAGAGGTCACAGAGAGCAGGACAGGAAATGGAACAAGAGAAAAGATTTATTTCCCATTTCTTAGATTCTGGATTCAGGCTCTTTAAGGGCAGGCATATGTAATTTGTAAAAAGAACAAAGAACAAAGAATGAGAACAGAGTTGTCTGCCCTGAGCTGCATGTCAAAGAGAGCTTGAGAGAGGATCATTCAATGAAGGCCTGAGGGTGGCTGGCATAATAGAGACCTGTATTTTTACTTCAGTTTTTGAATTTCATGATAGGATAGTTATTATACTCTCTGTGATCTTGTTTCTTCAAGTTGCTGCAAAAATGGATGTGGAATGGTTAGGATGTTGTGGAAATGTGTTGGGGGCCATCTTGCCCGGTCTCAGGAAGCTGTGACCCCCTGTGACTTAGGCTGAGTGAGAAACCTCTGGATCAGAAGCCACTAAGGAGACAAAACTTATTCCCCTGGCATGAACGCTACCTGTTCTGTCCCTGGCCTTTAATGCTAGATCAGTTACTAGTGACAGGTAACAATTCTCTAGGATAGAGAATGGACCTAAGACAGGTTTTGATCTCGTAAAGGCCTCTGTGGAATAAGTCTCACGAGACTGTGGAAATAAATGAAGGGGCTGTGGAAAGGAAGGGGTGATTGGCATCTACCCCTGTCCCCTCTTAGCCTGAGTCTTTGTACTCAGATGTGAGAAATCCAAGTCTCCTTGCTGCTCTGTCTCCAGCCAAGGGGCTAGCTCAGACCGGAGATGGTGGACCCCCGGGGTAATCAGGCCTGAGACATAAAATATGCAAGATCCTGTGAGATCTGTTTGCTGGAGGATGTCATTAACTTGGAATTTGAAGGCACAGTCAGGAAACCTTTGAAACCTGTAGTCTTTTCATGTGATGAAACTCCAATCTCTGCCCAGAATCACAACAGAAACTCTGTTAACATCCTTGTAAGATACATGTTCCCTTTGATCCCTTCTGCCAGACTGTCAATCCACAAACTGTGTCTACTTTCTCAGTAAAAACCCACTGAGACAAAGGAAGAAGCTTTTTCCCCTTAGGAGGGTTTAGCCCAGAGCAGCTCAAAGAATTGGAGAGTGAGTGCTCCGTCTTTGTCTTCCATTCAGAAAACTGTTTTTGTGCCTGATTATTTCTATAGTGGGTTTTTGCGTGTCCACAGACAGCCAGGTTTTAAGCGAGGTTTAAAAATGGCTACAGTTAGACAGCCGGGTATTTTAAAGCGAGGTTTGAAAATAGCTACAGAAATGTGCCATTTCAAGCTGGCATGTCTTCACAGATTCTGAGCAAAGGCTGCTTTGAGGCATTTGGGTCCATAAGAGCACCTGGGAAGTCAGGTCATCTCCTGCTGTGAACATCAAGAAGAGAGGCATGTCTATGGGAAACATTTCTAAAAACAATGAGATGAAGGAATATTTTGAAGATTTATAGACACTATTGAGTAAGAAAATATGCTTAGCTACTTACAGGGATATTATGTTAAGGTAAAACTTACACTGAATAGTTTTAAAAATAAATGTAAGACTTTACTAAACATGATGCCATAGGGCAGTGAAACAGAACACAACACCCCTGACTGGAAGGCTAGAGAGATTTTAGCAGGAACTATGGAAATGTGTGATGGCTAATTGAGTTTACACAAAAGCAAAGAAAACTTTTCATGGAATTCTGATAGGAGGTTCTCTCGTTTTGACTCTAAAGGTCCTCAACAAAGGTGTGCCTCTCTTGGGACATGAGAACACCAGGAAGGTTAAAATTCTAAGTAATGGGTCCAGGTATTTGAGACGGATATTCTTTGGTGCTTAACACTAGCAAGAAGCTTTCAAAAAGACTTATGTATGCTTCAACAGACCAGAGAAAGGATCAGCAATTACCAAATTACAATTTCATTTTTAATGGAGTGCTATAAAAAATAGATGACAGTGGCCTAGATTCAGAAACAACTCATGCAATTGTTTCTGACTCTGAGGCAATATTAGCCCTCCAGGTCATAAAAAAATTTGTTTTCTTCACAATGGAGGGACCCACAACTAAACTGCTTTCAGCCAAGACCTAGTTTGCATTGTTGATACTCTTCTTCCAAGGGGAGTCTGGGACAGGCAGATTGAGCTTTGCCCAGAAGCTCCATAGAAATGCAAAATGTGGCTTCCTCAGTATACCAGATTTTCTTATCCTGAGTCTGCAACAGGCAGTCAGTGCCCTCAAAATCCCTTTGACTGGGGCTGAGGAGCAGTCTGGCAGTGGTTGGTGGGGTCACTTTTGGAAGGGGGAAGAGGCAGGTTGTCTTTGGAGCTTGCTGTGTTGTTAGGTTTTTGATACAAATTGCATCAAATACATATATGATTGGAAGTCTTTCCATCCATAAACATAGGTGTTTTTCTACTTACTTGTTTTTAATTTTTAATTGTATTCCAGATGATTTGGTAGTTTCAGTGCACATATCTTCCACATACTTGGATCATATTTCACTAAGTATTTCATTCTTTGTGGTGCTATTCGAAGTAAAACTTGTCTTAAATCCATTTTGAGTTTGTTCATTATTATTACAAAGAAATGGAAGGGATGCTGACTGTTGATTTTGTATTTTCTAGCTTGACTTAATATACTAGTTTTCACTAGTATTTTTGTGTGTGTAGGACAGAATCTCTAGTGTTTTTAACATATAAGGTGAAGTTGTCTGTTGAAGAGATCAGCTGTCTTCTTTTTTTTTTTTCCAATTTGAGTACCAAATATGTCATCTTCTTGACAAATTGTTCCATCCAGGCATTCCAGTACTATGTTGAACAGGTGGGAAAAAAGTTGCTCTCATCTTATTCTATATTTTATTAACATTTTGGTGTTTCTCCATGGAATATTGTGTTAACTATGGGTTTTCCTGTGTGGCCTTTACTGTCTTCAGTAGTTTTCTTCTATTCCTGCAGTTTCTGTTTTTTGTTAAAATCATAAAAATGTCTTCCTAGGAAATTATTTCAGCATGTTATTCAGCATGCAGGCCAGAAAGTCCTGTTCAATCTGTCAAAATATTTACCCAAACTTCTTCAAATACAAGGTCAAAACAACCACTTTGGGCTACCTTTATGAAATAAGAAAATATTTAACATGAGGCAAATGCCTTCCCACTAACTATAAAATAAATTTGGCCCCAGAGCTTTACAGAGGATATCATCCTGCCTTCCCTGACATACACAAACACTTATATGAGGAGTGGGACATGATCTCATGAAGTGCAATGTGTTCTAAGATCAAGAAATTTCATGAGAGAGGACAATTTCATATAATGATTAGGCTATAGGACACAGGATCTGAAAAGGGGTCCTTTGCTGATAGTACTGAGATGTCCATGAAAACATTTCAGCGTTCACTCTCGGGTAATCTAGAGTCAGAGAAGATGTCCAGGCCTCTCTTTAAACATTGTCATCTCTACAAAGAGAGTCATTTTTCTGCAGAGATCAGGACCATCCTCAGGTGACCTTTACAAACTTCAATATGGACAGTGAGTGGATCGTATTTCTGGAGGTGCATAGTGGCCCCAGGTCCCAAGACCACTCTCTCTTTGTCACATCCTCTGTTTCCACACAGAAATTGTGTGTGCTAACTTTCCAATCAACAGCACCAATTACACAGCATGGGGAAACTGTGATGCTGGCTGTCATACAAGTGTGACCTCCACTGAGTGACTGTACAACAGGGAGAGCCTGAAGCTGTTTTAGAAGATGAAGCTCTCCTGTGGCTACAGAACTTTCACCATGGACTTAGAACAAAGGATGTGGGAATGATCAGTGTGATGTCATGATCACACTGTGAAACTATAGTTTCTTTGAAAGTGAGACCCTCAATATGGGTGTAAAACATGGGTGACACCTTTTTTCTTACATTTCATTAAACTCTGAATAAATCTTTTGCATTTTTCAAGTAGATATGCTGTGAAAGTTGGAAAATTGTTAGAGGACTAGAAATGAGTCATCAATGTTCAATAATAAAAGCTGACATTGTCATTGTTGTTGACTTAAGGTTTCATTTTATACCAGATCCCACCATTGTTTGGTCTCAGATGCACAATCTGTACAGTGAACTTGACAGAGTGTCCCTCAAGTACAGGCAGTTGTCATGTGGTTACCAGTGGAATCAAGTGATAAATTTGTAAAAATTCAATTTTTGTCCTTTTTCCAAGGGTCACATGGAGGGGACCTGGACATTGTTGTGAACAACAAGAAGCAGCTAAAAAGACACCTCTGAGGGTAGTAACTCTGACCTCTTTCTCTCTGTTTGATTTCTTTCCATAAATTCTAATGTCTTCTTCAGTATCTTAGTTTCATGGAAGTAGGCTCATTTGCATAAGTTTTTCTTGACTCTATCCCTTTTATTAATAGAATATAATTAGAATTTTTGGTAATGAAAACAGGGTTTTGGATCAAATGACCTTGTTCAGACTAGTGCCCATAGAATTAGAAATAACCACACACCTTATGAAGCTAAGTTTGTCCTGGTGGTTATTATGGTATTTCGTGGCGAAGAACAAATCACCCAAATCTAGGAAGACTGCTGGTAAAGTGTGAAGGTGAAGCCTACTAACTTCAAGAGGCTGTTAAAACTCCCACCTTAACTTTTATTTTAAAAAAGTGCATCAGAGCAATCTAAGTGGTGAATTTGTTTCTGTTCCCGTTAGTTACTAATCAGGACAAAGTAAATTACTACAACCATGTCATAGGATATAGAATACCCTTATTAGTTTCATTTGATATTTGAACACACACAAAAAAACAAACAATAGAAAGTGAGTGCAGAGAAATATAAAAGAACAACATCCTGGGAGATGCAATCCTGGATCATTTCAAGGTCCCACAGCAAGTTTGCACCTGTGCCTACAATGCTAGGAACTGACAACTCTTTTCTTTCACATTTTTCATAATCCTTCATGTAAAATTTCTCCTTTCCCCCCTACTACTCCCCCCGATTCCAGCTATCTCAACTTCCCACCCTTGATCCTATTCCTCTTTTATTTTGTCCATATGTTCTTTATATTTGTTCCTGAAAACCCTTTCCTCTTTTCCCTCCATTATTGCAGGAACTGATGGAGATGCAAACCAGGTCTTTACTGAAAAAGATTTGGTTGAGGTTCTCTCCACTGTGAAGAAGACATTTTTGTTATGACTTAAAGGCCTCAAAGTTTCCACAGTCAGAAACCTTTAGACCAGTTCTATTTGACTATAGGCCTCTGACATCTATTTTTCAGATAATTCCTATAGAAATCTGATTACAATTTGCAATTCCTGATTCTTTATCTGGTCCTTTGAAACATATACAAGTCTTTCTGAACACTTTTAACCAGTGTTAAGCACCAAAGAATATCTGTCTCGAATACCTGGACCCATTAGTTTGAATTTTAATCTTCCTGGTGTTCCTCTGCCCTGTCTCTGAGGAAGAGTAGAAACCTACCTTGGTTGGGGACTTCTGCATACAGAAAGGAAGGACCTCTGGTTGGGATTGTATTCAGTTTTGTTTTTCTTTTGTATAAAGTCAATTGGCAAATAACGATTCCCATGGATCCTTCTGTTCTAAAATCTCTCCAGCCTTTTAATCAGGGGTATTGAGTTCTCAATGACCTAATGCATGGTCTTTAATATAGTCTTACTTTCATTTTTTAAACTTGTTTGATATATGTTTTTCTTTAATATAACTTCTCAGTGAGTAGCTAATAATGTCATTTTACTTGAAGTGTTGATCCTCAATATATTTTAAATCTTTCAATTTTTCCTTATCTAGTAACTAAAAAAAATAAGTTTGCATTGTCCCTCTCTCTTCTACTTGATTTTCACAGCAGGAAATGACCTGACTTCCCAGATCCTTGTGGTGTCCCAGGTTGCCTCAATGCAGCCTTGCCTCAGAATCCAAGAAGATGTGCCAGTATGAAAGCCCACAATTCCACAGCAACCTTACCATCAACAGTGTTCTCATTCCAAATACATTTTCACTGAACCTTCAAGAAACAAGATCACAGAGATTTCAACAGATATTCTTCCACTAACCTCAACTACTCTAGTGAGTATGCAGGTCTCTGTGATGTCAGCCATGCACAGGCATGTACTGAATGAGCCTCTCTCAAGCCCTCTTTGACATTCAGCTCAGAACAGACATCATTGTCCTTTCTTCTTTGTTTTCTTTGTTGTTTTCACAAATTCCTCATACCTCTCATTAAAAAGCCTGCAACCAGAATTGAGAAATGAGAAATAAATCTCTTTTCTAGGTCTATTTCCTTTATAGATCCTGGTGGCGTCTGGTATATTTGAGAGATCCTTGGGGACCAGGCCAGAAGTGAATTGTGTGTAAGCAGAGGTAAAGACAGAGCAAAGTCATGGAGGACTGGAGGCTGCTCAGAGTCAGGATGAGAAATTGTAAAACCTGGGATGTGTTAAGGTACTACGCATTTTAAAGTTTCAAGGGGCCTTAAAGGTATCATCCAGGAGGGTTTGTTTTGGAGGCTCAGAATGAAGCTGAATTATATGAGTGAAGGTCTGACCTACCTGTTAAGGGAGAGACACTATAACTCATGCAAAGTGAGGGTGTCACTGTCTAAGACTAGGATCAGCATGAGTGTAAGACACAGAGTTGGGGGAAAGGATAATGTTCTGATAACTCAGATTATTTTCCTAACATTGGGATGAGTGGGATCACCAGATGTACAAGCTGACAGGGTCCTGACATAAGGTGTATCGGACAGAAAACAAAGAGGGGGCAAAGACAGAATTAAGGTTGGTACTTTCCACTAGTTACAGTGTGGGGTAATGGGGAACAATCTCTCAATGGGTACAGTGTTTTATGTGATTAAAATCAGTACTGGGTAGACACGAAGGCTACACAATATTGTAACTACAGTAAATGCCACTGAATTGTTTACTTCAAACTGATTAAATTTATTGTGTAAATTTTACCTCATAAAATAATTATGCTGAATTAAAGAAACTGTATTAAAAAGAGAACATACTACATGATTTTATTTACATAAGACTTCCCAAAATGCAAACTTATCTATTGAGAAAGAGAAAATATATAATTGCTTGCTAACTCTGGGGGTTGAGTGTGGGTAAGAAGAGTTTACAAAGGCATATGAGAAACTTTTGGATGAAATGGATTCACACAGAGTGTGCACCTGTCAACACTCATAAGATTGTAAACTTTACATATCTGTGGTTCATTGCTTGTCAATAATACATCAGTGAAGCTGTAGTCAATGCTTAATGTCATGAATTACTTGTGTGGTCAGGATGAGAAGGATATATTGTTTTCCTATTATTGCTGTTTCTAAGTGGTTAGACCTGAAATGGGTACCCAGAGGAATGCAATAATGAAAATGCTGGCTACCATTTAGTCTCACAGTGTATTGGGTACCTCAGGCATTTTAGCTCACTTCATCACCAAAATGAGTCAGTAAAATTCAATACTTCACTAAACGTACCTGCTTCCTGTCCTTTGCACATGCTGTGTCCTTTGTCTGGACCTCTCATTCCTGCCCCTCATGTGCTATATGTTTGCCTGGGCTCATTCTCTATTTGATATTTCTCTTTAAAAAAACTTTAACTGGTCCTTCATCTCAATCAGAATTCTAGTAATGGGAGGTCATGATGCTCTGTATTTTACCCATTTAACCATAATCACATTTCCAGTTTTTTTACTCATTTATCAAAGAACATCAGCCCTGTGTTCACCATCTACTTGACTCTCTTCTAATCACTAGAAAGAAAACAGACATAATCTCAGTCCTCATAGACTTGACTTTCTGCTGGGTGGGTCACAGTATAATGCAAACAACAGCAACAACAATAATGTATGATAGTGAGAGGGGACTCAATAGGTGGAAAATTTGTGTTTATTGTAAATAGTTATAAGCCTAGTAAGTAATCCACATGCAAAAGCTATTGTTTTGTTTCAGAAACTAGAGATAAGGCCCATCCTGGCTCCTGGGAGAGACAGCTGACCTCTTGGAGCACTGTTAAAGATTACTTCTCTGGGGAACAAGTGGAGGCATCCTGGCCATTGTGTCCAAGGAGAGACTGAGGAACACCAGGCTCTTGGAGGAGCTAACTGCCCTGGGTGACAATACTGCAGCTATTTAATCTAATTTTCCCTGAATTTTAACTGCCCCCCATGGCACTTTGTTCTTTGTTATAAAAAGGCTGGCTTGGAAGGAAATGTAAGAGCATCTGTTAGGTTATGAACCCACTGTCTTCTGAAATCACCAGCCATTTGAATAAAGGACCCATAAAGATTCAATTCCTCTCTGTTGATAGGGTTTGGTATGCCACAGGCAGTATGAAAGCCTTTTTTTCTGGTTTCACTAACTCTCACAGAGCCTCCAGACTCTCCTGGTTCTTCCTGCTTCTCACTCAGGTTTGGTTGCCTTTCTGTCCACCAAGCCAGGTTTGTAGGAAACTTTTCCATTTCTGGGCACCTTTAGCTCAACACCCATTCACTCAGTTTATGGTATGAATTCATTATACATTTACAAAATCTACAAATGAACAACTAATGAACAAAATGTCTCCTGAACATTCATATACAATATTTCTTATTGACTAAGACAATACAGCAATATGACAAAGTTATCATGACTGCAGGGGCCCTTATAAACCCATTTGGTTATAGTGACATTAGGACCTCTATACAGCATTGCTGCTGAAGGCAATTTTGGAACTAAATTAAGTTAAACATAAAAGTACTTGAATGATACTGAAACAGAACAAAAGATTATATTCAGTAATAAGTACCAATAGCATAAAGACTAAACTGAGACATGAGTTGGCATCACAGGACTAGTTCTTCCTGGACAGCTGTGGATAATATCATATGATAGGGGACTCAAGAGTTGGAAAATTTTAGTTTAAGGTAAAAAGTTATAAGCCTAGCAAGTAATGTATATGTTAAAACTTTTGTTTCAGAAACTACAGATAGGGCTTGTCCTGGCTCCTGGGAAAACAGCTGACCTCCTACGGCACTGCTAATGATTATCACCTGGGGACAAGTGGAGGCATTTGGGCCTTTGTGTTCCAGGGAGAGACAGACAACCACCCACCCCTGGGAACAGCTAACTGCCCAGGCCAGGAATGTTGCAGTTTCTTTCACCTAATTCTCCCTGAATCTTAAAGCCCTCACTGAACCTTGTTTATTCCCTGGTATAAAAAGTCTGATCTGGAAAGAGAAGACAAGATGGTCTGTTAGGGTATGAATCCACCATCTTCTCGGATCGCTGGCCATCTGAATAAAGCTCCCATAAAAATTCAATCACTGTCATTGCTTATTGGCTTTGGTAGTGACAGGCAGACCAAATGCCCATGTCTTTTCCAGTTTCATATTTTGATGACTCTTTTCCAGGATATACTTTGGGACTCTCCGGTAAGTCTGGGTATTTGTTGGCAGTCCTATCTGCTGCCTGGGCTGGGAGGCCCTGGGAGTTTGGATTCAGAGAATTCAAAGCAGCTGCTAAGTGATTTCACTTGGGGATTCTCCCTGTCACTCCCGGCACTTCTCGTCGTTTATAACGTTTGTTTAAATCGTTGTGCTTTTTGGTTCAGGTTAAAATACCAGGTCACAACTTAGGTTGTCTAGTAAAGGTACCTTTCTGGGTTACAGAGCTTGGTCTGAAGAGGTGGTGTCCAATTTGGTTTGGGTATCCTCTGTCTGAAGGAGCACCGTCTGGAAAAGGAAATCTTTTGATTTGGCTTTGGTACACTCTGTTTGAAACTTCATCTGCTATAATGCAGGAAAAAGCCTCCATTCTGGGAAACAGCACTTTGGGGCCAGTGCTGCTAAATCGTCAACATATGAGTGTATTTTTAGAGCATATCGGGTTTTATTGTAATACTGTTCTGATTTTATCCTGTGCAATATAGACTCAGGAGAGCACTGCTCACTGAAGGGGTCTTTAAATTACTGTGTTATATTATAACTAGAGTTGTTTTGTCAAAAATCAGGAAAGTGGGACAAAACGCCATACCTAGAAGGGGTTTTTCTGAGTTTACATAATAAAGAGGCAGAATTAAAAGGAAATACATTAATGGTTCAGAGAAAAGGGAATTTTCATGTGAAAGATAGAAGCTCATATCTAGGAGAAGGACCAGGAAGATGTAGATATTCTGACCTGGACAAGCTGCTCAGAGTTCCCACATCCCCAGGGGTTCTACTCAGATGAGGGAAATGGGGAAAATGCCTGAACTGGCATCGCCATCTCAAATCAGTCAAGGAAATAAATTTGTTGGAGAAAAAGCCCCTACCAAGGCTGTGCAGTATCCTTTTTGGCGACTTCTAGTAGGAGTAGGGCCAGAGGGCCAGCCTGCTGGATATTATTGGACACATACTCTGTTTTCTGCATCAGATCTGTCAAACTAGAAAAGTTCAAACCCTTCTTATGGGCATGATCCTGCTAAAATGATTGATTTGTTTGTGTCAGTTTTTGCCACCCATAATTCCAATTAGGCCGATATACAAGCCTTATTGAATTTTTTACTTATGGCAGAAGACAGAGGCTGATGTTCCATAAGATGAATGAAGAGGCTCAGAGGTTGCACCAAGAAAAGCCAGATGGAGCTCTGGGTCCTCCCAGGACAATACCCCTGACTGAGCCTAGTTGGAACTCTAATGGGGATGTCCTTCCTCCTTAGAAAATTATAAGAGATGCCTCCTTTAGGGAATGGAAAAGGCATCCCTGAGCACAAAAATCTGAGTATGGTGCAGGCCCTGCAACAAAAGTCCACAGAGGACCCCTCGCAAAACAGGAAACAGTTAAGGAGATTCCTGGAATGGCAAGCAACTACTGTATTTGGATTCCGAACTTTGGGCTCATTGCTGAACCACTGTATGAGGCTCTGAAAGGGCCAGAATATAGCCCTTTAGAGTAGAAAAAGGAATGCACTCAAGCTTTTTAGTCCCTGGAGGCTCACCTGGCTTCTGCACTTGCCTTGGGGCTTCCAAACGTACTGAAGCCCTTTCTATATTATGTGGGTGAGAGACAGGGCATTGTCCTAGGATGCCTCACCCAAACGCTTAGTGACTTTTGCAGCCCATCACATAATTTTCAAGGAAATTAGACCATACCGTCCAGGGGTGGTCAGCCTGCTTGAAAGTGGCAGCCACCAGCAAGTTCTTGCAGGAAGCTGAAAAAGTTTTCCTTGGCACAGCCTATACCAGTTATGTGTCCCAGGCAGTGTTGAGCCTGCTGGAGCAAAAGGGAACTATGTGGCTGACTGCTGGAAGAATGGGCAAGTACCAAGCCATTTTTCCTGACAATCCCAATGTCTCCCTCAATACTGTAAGTAAGTTAAACCCTGCCTCTCTCCTCCCAGAGTCTGACTCGGCTATGCTAACCCATAGCTGTGCTGAGGTAATTGATGAAGTATATTCTAGCAGAACTGATTCACAGGACCATCCTTTAGAAGAAGCAGACTGGACTCTCTATACAGATAGAAGCACTTACATGGACAAAGGAAGCAGAAAGGCTGGGTATGCAGTTGTGACTCTTGAAGGAGTAGTGAAGGCCAAGGCCTTGTTGCCAGGAATGTCTGCTCAGAAAGTGGAATTGATCACACTGATGAGGGCGCTGGAATTTGTCGCAGGAAAAGAGTGAATGTGTACACTGACTCAAGGTATGCTTTCTTGATTTTGCATGCACATGGTTCAATTTGGAAGGACAGAGGACTATTAACCTCCAATAAAAGGGAGAGTAAGCACACAGCAGGAATTTTAAAATTATTAGAGGCTGTTTAGCTACCTTTACAGGTGGCAGTTATGCACTACCCAGGGCATCAGAAAGAGGACACTGAAGTAGCTAGACAAAGCAATCTGGCTGAATGGGCAGCAAAAGTGGCAGGTAAAGGAATGTTTATAATGCCCTTGCTACCTGTTTTGGACTTGTCACAATTTGACTGCACAGTTAGAGAAAGCTAAGGGCTCAGATTTTGATGAAGAAGGTCCTGATAGCAGACAAAAAGAATAAGAAAGTAGCTGTACTGTTTTCTTGAACATTCAGAAGAGCCAGTCAGAAAGCATTTGCATGAGGGCACACAGTGGAAGAGTCTCATTAGCCACCTATGTCAAACTGTGGCTCATAGGTCCTGGAATTTCTAGAGCCATAAGAAGAGTAATTGCTAGATGTGTTGTGTGCTGGAAGAACAAGCCCTAGGCAGATCTCCATCAAAAGAGAAAAAGAAAGCAATACCAAGGACAATGTCGACCTGAAAACTGGCAAATAGACTTTATTTAGATGCCAAGGGTCTGAGAGTGGAAATATTTGTTAGCCTTCATTGAAACCTTTTTCAGGGTGGGTAGAAGCTTATCCTACTAGAATGGAGAAATCCTTGGAGGAAGTGAAACCTTTACTGAAGGAAATAATCTCTCACTTTGGCCTCCCTGGCAGCATGCAGAGTGATCAGAGACCTGCTTTTGTTTCAGAAACTACACAGGAGGTTAGTAAATTTTAGAGATCAAGTGGAAAATCCACATGGCATGAAGACCTCCGCCTTCTGGGGAAGTCAGAAAAGATTAATCACACCTTGAAGAAAAATATAGCCAAGCTGTGTCAAGGAACTCATGTCCACTGGGATAAATCTTAGCCTTTTGCCCTGCTCAGGATGAGGGTGGCTCCTTGAAGTGGGATTCAGTTGACGCTCTATGAAATTATGTACAGGTGGCCATTTCAGGTCACAATTGGGGTGAGAGACATGCATACAGACAAAAAAAAAAAAACTGAAAGTAAAGAAAATGTAAAACATTTACGTCAGACCTGAGCTGTGATGAATGACTTTGATTATATTAGAGACTTCTCACCCACAGGCTTGCTGCATTCCTTTGAGCCTGCAGACAATGTGCTACTCAAGATTTAGGTGACAGCATCTCCAGAAAGCCAACTAGCAGGAAAGTGGACTGGATCATGGGACATACTCATCACCACACCTTGTGTGGTGAAGCTGATGGAAATAACACGTTGGACTCATCACAATAGAATAAAGAAAGCAGTGGAGGAAGATCTAAAAGTCACCTTTAAAAAACAATGACTTATGCTCTCTTCGTTATCTCTTGTTTAACTGCTTGTTGTGGACAACTTATAGTTTTCAAATCAGTTGAAAGTATTTGGGTGTATTTAGCAAAAATTGTTCTGAATATTTCTGACTTTTGCTTTGAAGGAGGAACTTATGTTGAAGAAACTTTCACTTCATGTCCTATAGGTGTCTGTACTCCCTTGGAAAACCTTAGAAATTATACTGTGTTTGAACATATCGAAAAGAAAATGACTTACTTTGATATTTATAATTGGGTGCCAGTTGTAACTATAAAGGAAAGGGAAATGTTTTCCTTAAAGGTCACTCATGTACCCCAACTAGAAAGTGTACAACTCTTGTCAACTGTACTACAACTGTCTTGTGCTCTCAGCAGGCATGAAAATGAATTGTACCACCACCACTGACGTATCTTATACTTATGCTCATGCTAAACTGCCAGCAGGATGGTTTCTGATATGCAGAATGACTATTTCCACCTTCCAGCAAATAGTTCTGGGAGTCCATGCCATTTCAGAACATTGACAGTGTTTATGCCTCAGAAGCCCCAAATGACCCGAGTTTGACGGATCTCTCCCTTAAAAACAATTGTATCACTGACTTACACCTTTTTAACCCTGTTGAATATATATTTTTCACTACTTTTGTAATACCAGCCATGGTAACCTATTTGAATCTAGAAATAAGCTGATTAGCCTGCTCTTTGGTGAAAGCTTTGAATGTCACCTCTCAAGCCATCAGATCCATTAGTCAAGAACTAGGACAAGACAGAGAAGCAGTACTGGAAAATTATGCAGCAACAGACTACCTTCTTTTAAGGCATAATCATGGATGTAAAGAATTTAGAGGACTCTGCTGTTTTAACCTAACTGAAGTTCACAGCTCATAGAGCATAAAGTAAACCAAATAAATGTTGTGGTGTCCAATATAAAACAGAGAGAGGGATTCTCTTGTATTGACTTGTCTAAACTAACCTCCTGGCTTCCTAGTATACCTGGTCTTCGAGAGGCATTTATTGTATTTTATCCTTGTCATTTTCTTCAGTATCATAGCTTGTTGTTGCATACAATGTGCCTCCTTATGTAGGTCTGCAATTAGGTATTTGACCCCACACTGGAGAGTCCAATGCCAAGTTACATGCCCAAAAACAAAATGAATACTTCCATATGAAGCTGATCTCATAGAAATGAGATAGTTTAATACTAACAGTGGGGGATGATAGGGGATTCAAGAGTTGGAAAATTTTAGTTTAAGGTAAAAAGTTGTAAGCCAAGCAAGTAATGTATATGTTAAAGCTTTTGTTTCAATCACTGTCATTGCTTATTGGGTTTGGTAGTGACAGGCCGCCTGAACACAAGTGTTTTTTCTGGTTTCAATTTCACTGGGCAAATACTGCAATGCACTTCTAATATATGGTCTATTTATAACATTCTCATCGCATCTATCACCGTAATTTTCTGGATTGTGGAAACATAGAAGATGTGCAATTAAAACTTGTCTAAATTAATTTTTAGAATCTTTTAACCCCCATTCGCCAAAACGCCTTTTAATCTAAAATGTACTCCTTTTGGTAACCACATAGCTTTTCTCCTCCTTCAATAGTCACCAGTCACCTAATACATCTAAACAGAGGGATATGTAGATCAACCTTACTAAATGAGACATTCTGCATTATTATCAAAAACGTATTAATCGATTTATAACAAATGATAAATTAGTGATATCCATTTCACAGGTGCACTGCTAGGCAATGATGACACAAATTCAAACAATGACACATTTTGTCTAATGGAGGAGAAATCAGTTAAAGACACTCATCACCATTGTTGGAAATAACCTTATCAAGTGCCCAACAGCTAAAGAACACCTGTCCCTGTCTCTGATGTTTGCCTCTACTTAACTCAATCAAACGTATTTCAGGGATGAGAAGTTGCTGGTATCGAACAAAGACAGCTGTCTCAAGACATTGACAAATGCTTTGTAACTACAAATTGATGTTGAACATTATAAGTTTGAATGTGTTTACCTGTCTGCTAATATTAGTCATAATAACAATTATAGTTGCTCTTTGGGCTTTTCTCAATCAGTGTGAATAGAGCACAACTGTTAATAATTTCTAAAGGTGTATGTGATAACTTTTATTGTAGCAAAGATGCTCTTTTTATAGTTTTGTGTTTGAGGCAGGTAAGTAAGAGGCTAGAAACATTCCTTTGCAAGTGAAATGGGGAAAGTGAGAAAAGTGGCTGAACAAAGTGGTTGAGCAATTTACAGCAGGATACAAAAGTCTACCCAGGTGAAAAGACCCAGGTTCCTTGCAATAAATGACATGTGCTGAACCTTGCTTTCAGGGTGGTCTTTCCTCTTCTGGCATACAGCTGCTCAGGCAATTTAGACCTTCTGGCCTGCTACTGACCAAGAAGTGGAAACCACAACCCTGAAGGGCACACCTGAAAATGCTGATGAATAGTATCTTGGGATCTTCCCTGAGAACTCACCTAAAATTTTCACCTTCTGAAAGCAGCGAAACTCAACACAGATTACACTGTGTGCACTCTTGTTTTTATTTTTAAAAGATATTATTTATTTATTTTTCTAGAGAGTGGATGGAGATAGAATGAGAGAGACAGAAACATTGATATGTGAGGAAAAAGATTGATAGGTTGCCTTCTGCACACCATCAACAGGGGACCTCACCCACACCCAGGCATCTGTTCTCACTAGGAATCAAACCAATGACTTTTCAGTTTATAGGCCAATGCTCAGTTCACTGAGCTACCCATCCAGGGCAGCCTGCAAGCTTCTGGAGGCACACCTTCTGATATGTTTTCCTTTTTTAAGGGGAGGGTAAATTTCCTTTCTTTTAACCTGTGAGGAGTTCCCATAAGACTTGCAATAAGAGAGCATGGCAGCAGCAGCTTGTCCCAAGCACACCCTCTAAACCTTTCCACAAGACCCCTTTTCTGTGACTCTGCAATAAGCTGAGAGCAGCCCCTCTTAATCTCACATGTTTCCCATAATGTTTTAAGAGAATCAAAGCAGCCCCACACAATCTCCCTTCTGATTCTCTTTTTATTCTAGGCCCATCCTTCTGTGACCATCCCCTGCTTAAGTAAATATACCCACAAAATCACCTGGGCTTGTTTTGTGAAATTCTTCCTGTACGAAGTCAAGATCCATAGATTAATGGATAACCTTAGGCCATCCTCCCCTTAGTCGGGCCCCCATTCTGGTAACATCTTGACATTTTGAAGAAATGCTATTGCAAAAGGAGGAAAAGTGATGTGTGTGTGCATTAAGAGAGTTTAAAACTCAGGTGTTTATCTCTGGTTGATGTGGCTCAGTGGATTGTGCCAAGCCTGCAAACCAAAGGATTGCCAGTTCCATTCCCAGGTAAGGCACAGGCCTGTAGGTGGTGCATGAGAGACAAACACACTTTGATCTTTCCCTATTTCTCTCTTTTACCTTCTCTCTAAAAATAAATTTTTTAAATCATTTCTTAAAGTACGTAATTTGTCCTGATAATTTCATTATTTCTGAGTGAAAAGAAAATAACTAAGATCAAATAAAGTTGTAGAATATTACTGGAATAAAAATATCAAGAAATGAAATTTATGAATAAAAGCAAGAACTTAATTATATGAATATCCTCATCCCCTAACTCAGTAGGGACTGCTAACTGCATTATTCAAATAGAGGCTGAAGTGGTTATAAAACAAAGCCCTGCATGCCTGCTGCTGAATCAGAGGAAATGTACTTATGAAACTGTAACTATCCTCACCTGTGGAACTTTTAGTTGCTAATTGTACTTTACAGTATTGTGTTCTTACAACCTGATTCCCAAATAAACTTTTAGGTGACAACTTCCAAGTGCACAGCTAGCAGAAATCAGAGTAATAGTGGATAATTCATAATGAATAATAAGTGGGCCATAGTAAATATGACCCCATGCCAAAGTCAGATGGGTAAAACTGAATCGGTACATAGTCTTCCCTCAAACTGTAAGTAAATGTAATAGAAGATGCAAAACACAGAGAAATGAGAAAGCATAACTTGGATCATGATAGGTTATAGGATAGAAATGACCCAGAAAGATTTTCTAATAAAGTCCTGTGGGACTGACTGTTCCCATTTACCTGCTTTCCTCTTTTGAGAACATTCAGCTTTGACTTCCACCCAAGATGTAGGTCTTGCTGCATCACCAATGGTTTATCATTCAACATGACAAACGCTGCTACTAAGACTTCTTAAGAATCCCTTCCTAGTACTTGAGACAATATTGTCTAACCATCATATGGTCACTGATGTATATTTTAGGCTGATTTATAACAAAAAAGGGCAGTGCAGACAAAAAAGGGACCACATACTAAACCTGAGAAGATCAGGGGAAGCCTGTGTGGTTTCAGTCAGAAACTCAGAGACATGAAATAACCACATAGGATGTTATGAAATTAAAATGCTAACCACAAGTGAGTATTGGGGAGTAGTCATATTATAGTCCAGTATCTTTCCTGACAAAAGTCAATCTTCACCTTAAACTAGGGTGTTTATTTTATTTTTACTTTTGTCCCCACCCTAACATACCTTTAATATTTCAGGGTAATATTTTTTTTTTTTTCCAGAACCCTCACTGCACCATAGCAGAGACCATATATCTTCTTACTACTATGGTTATTGTGTTTATTGTTAACTGCTATCTTTCCTGTACCAACCTACATAACAATTGTGTCCATTTGTTTTACTTTTTAGCCAGACTCAGAGATTTCTCTACTTTGCATTTTCCAACTCCTTAATGGATAGCTCATGGATTTCATGTAACCCCTTAGGCCTTCAGCTTTCACTGTGCTGTACAAAACAAGGGGCACCGCTGCCATGTTTTAGAACATTCTTTCAGTCAATTGTGGTTTTGCTCCCCAGGAATTATCGTCATGTTTGACCCAAGTAGAGCCATAAAAATTCCTGTCAGGTTGAAACATTTCTTACGTTCATAGCTGAAAATTCCAAGCTTCTTATCAGAACCTGGTCTTTCTGGTAACCTGCCCTCACTCTGTAACTACCCAGAGGCCTGCCAAGAGTTATGTCATCACAACAAAAAGCACTCTTATCACCCTCATCACTTTTTGGAAAATTCCAACAGAGTTAGCTGCTCTTTTCTAAAATCTAAGAAAGAACATCAAACCTATTTTCATGAAATCACATGAGAAACCTGAGACTTCTCCAGGTAGAGTCACTCATCCAGAGTCACACAGCCTGCAGGTGGGCTCAGTCATGCTCTGTATTATCAGTGGGCACTTGGCTTCTTTCTTGTGAGGGTTTCTCCTTATATCAGAGGGATTGAATAGTTACACACTAACTTTCCCCTATTCCCACTGATTGAGAATCCAGATGTGAATTAAATGCAGTTTCTGAGGTGCACTGGATGATAATTTAGAAGCTGGAACTGAGATAGAACCATTATTCCTACTGCTGTGTTGACTGATGGGGGCACATGAAGCAGACACAGCTTCATGTGAAGAAGCAGGTGCTTCTGTCCCTCTGGTTGGGGCTGTGCCCATGGGACCTTGAGACCAGTCTCCAGGGGTGACACCCTAACTCCTATTTATTTAGCTACTCAGTGATTTTACAAGCAATGATTCTTTGCATTGAATCCTTTTCTGCACAAATGTTCATGGCAGGTTTACTTGTAAGAGCTCAAAATTGGAAACAACATAAATGACCATAAAGGGTGAATAGGTAAACAAAATTAATGAACCCCTGGAATGAGATATAACTAGAGAATAAAAATAAAGATTTATGTCAATATAACCAACTTTAGTCTCAAATTAAAGACTTTATAATAAAAAAAATTAGAAACTTCCAGAAAATTCCAATGAATGTATAATGAAAAAAACTGAAGAGAATTTCCTGAACACTAAAAAAGAAGGTGGAGAGATGAAGAAAAAGGAGATCACAAGAAGGCATGAGAACACTTCAATAGTAAGGGACATGATCTTTATTTTCATTGTACAACTTCTCTGGTGTATTCACCTGAAAATACTTCATAAATTTCATACTTTCAATATATTAAGCTCATTGTATTGAACTACAATTCAATAACTACATGAAAATTATATATGTACATCTATGAAACATTGCCTAAAGTATAAGTTGAATACAAAGTCCAAAACTAAAAAAAAAAAAAAAAAAAGATACCCACTGTAACATGATTTTCTTGCCCATGTTTCTACTTGTCCACATGGTGCAGCACAATTACTATGCAGAAGGAGCCTCTCTGGGGCACTGTGGACTCCACTTCAGCAGCACCTAGAGTGCAGCAGGGGATCAACCCCAACAGCATCCCTCATTACACAGTCTTTCTAACTCTTCAAGCTCCCACAAAGGACTCTATCTACTCTTCCATCCAGCCCAACATCACTCCTTCAAAGGTCAGTCTTCTGAGAAATTTTTTTTTTCTTTAACACCCTCTGTTCTTTATGGAGTAAATGTCCACTAACTCTCCAGGATTCAGGCAACACGTGACTTTCTCAGAAGTGTTCTCCGTGTTCCCCAGACCAGCTGAGACTCAAACATATTCTGGAGGGACCAGAAGTTTTATTTTGAGGCCCTTCACTGGATTATAATTAAGTTCCTAGGGCCGTGATTTACCTGACAGACCGTCTGTGTTACAAGGTAAAGTTAATGAGTACAGGGCCCACATTAGTCCTACTCTGTTTGTAGTTTCCAGGGCTCAGGCAAGAGCCTGACACATGACAGATACTCCATAAACATGCATTAAATCAATAAGGGAAACTGCCCAGGGGAAGCCTGTCACTCTGCATGACACTTGCAGTGAAATTACATTTCTTATAGAAACAAAGGCTTTGGTGTCAGCATGAGAGGAGGTCACCATCTCCTTGGGGACATCCTATGGTCACGCTTTTATTTCTCATGTGTCAGGAAGAATGAAATGAACTTCCTAACAATGGTGGTTGGGCTGCTTTGCATTCCTCCAAAATCACAGCCCTCCATAGTCCCGCTTTGTGACTTATGTTTCATCAACCAGGACCAGTGTTTTTCCTATTGTCACAGACACCTGATCAGACAGAAACCCTGGATCCTCAACCCCTGGTAGAGTTACTGCCAGGGGATGAAAGAGCATACCCTGAATTATAGGAATCTGAGATGACTTTTCATTCCCCAAAATCCTGGTCTGGGGGACACCTACCTGTTGTTTCTAAAGACATTTGTGTAGGTCATGATGTCCTGAGGAACAAGGGAAACTTCCTATGCAGAATGGGACAGGAGAACCCAGAATCTGTGGCTGCTTCCATCTCAGAGGGGCTGAGGGTTCTACAAGAACCTCTCTTCCTTTAACAAAAGAACACACAGGGCACCTGGTTGAGTATCAATCCACATGGAGATGCTCCTGCCTCTGAGTCCTGTGGGCAGACAGGGACACAGAAATGACTTATATGCAACATTCAAATGTAGTGATGGCAGAGACACAGGGCAGATTTTTCATGGACCCTCCAGGCCAACACCCTCTTCCAAAAGCCTCAGGAGAACCTTCACCAGGTCCTTCTTTTGGATACTTGAAAGCAGAGTGCTCTGTCTGACTCAGCACCTGCCTCTGGTGGGACAGTTCTCCTGACACTGGTCTCATAATATTCTGGACAATGCCTGCCTTTTCACTGGGTTCACCCTATACTTCTCAGTGACTTTGTGCAGCACCTGACATTGGCTGCAGGTCTACTTCTGTCCTCTAGGCAACAAAATTGAGACCCACAGGAAATACTCACAGGAACTGGGCTTTGATTAAGATGGAGAAGTATCCTGATTTTCATCCCCTGTTCCACCAGGCCTTTCTCCAGTACTCCCTCTTGACTAGTTTGTCCCACCTGCTACCTCTAGAGACTGTTAACACAAAGGGGCTGTGAAGTAACCCTGACAAGCTCAGGGGGCCACATGGCAGGCCTTACAATCCTCACAAAATATTCTGATCAGAAATTTCTAACTTGGCAGGTGATCACAGCCCAGGTCTGTATTTTCCTTAAGAGAGACCAGTCTTTAATTTAAGTGAACTCTGACCCATGTTTTTGAATCTTGGATAGCATAAGATTGGCACATCAGAGGGATTTTCTCGGCTGGACCATTCACGTCACAGTCTGAGACAAATACGTGAAACCACAGCATCCTTTATTTTAGCTTGTCCCCTGTGCACCTTCTTTGTATCCTGTAAGTGATAATTATCCTCTACCCACCAGTGGAACAAATATATGTGTCTCCATTTTGTGCTTTTTTTCCAATTTTGAGAATTTCTCTCCTATGTTTTGTTTCCTCCTTCTGAATTTTATTCAAATTTTATCATCTTCTACTTTTATGATAATGTATAAAATAAGCTGGAAAACTGCCTTTGATCAAAGTTTTGAGTCCTTTCTCCAAGGCATATGAGGTCAGTTTGGCTTAGATAAACTCATTACTTTTTTGTGTAAGCTTGGACTATGTTTTACCTTGACAGAGCTGAGGAATACCTCTTCTCTCAGGGGTTTCTGTGTTGGTCTCTACTCCATGCCTGGCATCATCCATGGGCAAGTCTGGTAACCACAAGGAATCTTCCCAGGGATAACTCAGATTTTTTCCCAACAGCCTATAGTGGAAGAACAGCTCCATAAAACACGCTTGGAGAGGAATGGTCTACCTGAAACTGTTTCTTGAGAACCAGGCAGCCCACAGGCACCCAACTTTTCACAACACTCTTTTC
>PVIA01011222.1:0-46063 GCA_004024845.1 Tonatia bakeri
AATCCAAAATATGTTTTGCTTTAGGATTGACACTCAATAATACTAAAACAGTTCCAAACTATACATGCTGTATGAAGCTTCTCCTCTCAATGGGTTTCTCGTTTCTGTGTGGAATTTCATATCTTGAAATACCCTGTAAGTAAAGAATATATTCCCCCTCCCCCAAAAAACAAATTAGGAAAATGATAAATTAAAATGTAAATTTCATATTAAAACATAAATGGCATTTAGAGAATAAACTTTCTTGGCCTATTTATCACTTTGAGTCCCACATTTAGCCACAGTAGCTGAGAGCCAACAATATAAAAATATAAGTGTGCAGACAAAGTATGAAATCCTTGCCACAATATCCAATGGCATATGGTAAAATTGTTCAGTTACTCTTTGGCTCCATTTCAAAAGCATAATTAGTTTTTCTGATTGTTATTTTGGCTATAATTTTGAATACAAATTGTAATTTTCAAAACAAACCTATAATTTACAGAGAAGTACCAGATAGGTATGTATGTATGTGTTAATAACTCATAATTATATCTTGAACATTAATCTTACTTTGGTGTAATATTTGAAAATATCACAAGTACATTGAGATATATATTTTTGTTACAAAGCTAATGACATAATCTATATTGATAACCAGAGGAAAGAGCCTTTCAACAGAATTATGAACTATAGAATCAAGGAAGTTATTTGGATTAGATTAATCATGTTATTATGCAAGCATATATATACAATTCCAAAGTGCCTAATAATAAGTAAATAAAATGATTCAACACTAAATAGTGTTCCTGCTGTGTTGGCTGCATTGATTTGATGCTGACAAAACAAAATTTAGGAAAGAGCTTCTTCTTCAAATAGTGTTGACTAATGTTTTAAAATCTTTATATCTGGAGCACAGAGTTCTTCTTTTGGGAATGGATGTAAGAAGATAATGTGGCTGTAACTGAAATACTTTGAAATTAAGGTATCATTTTTTAGGTATAAACAAACAGAAGATACTGCTGAAGATTACCTTTCTACTGCAGTGGATTGATCTTCCTAACTCTTTTGAGAAATTTTTTGACTTGATTACTTCTTATGGGAATAAATTTATTTGAAAAAGATTTAAAATGCAAATCAAATAAATAAATAGTTTTAGTAATACGATTCCTTGACATACTGTAAGCTAGAGCTTGGTTTCCTAAGATACTTAGATGGAGATCTCATTTCAGAGAAAAGATGAAGGAGTGAAGTAAATGGGAAAACCTATTGTTTTTGTTTTTGTTGATTTTGGTCAAGATTTTCAATTAGTTCTTGATCTTAAGACAAACACTTCTAGTTTTTACTTCTTGCATTTGATCTTGCCCATGGGTTTATCACATATGGCCTTTACTATATTGAAATATGCTCTCTCTATAGTCCCATTTTGCTGGTAGATTTTATCACAAATGGGTGCTGGATATTATCAAATGCTTTTTCTGGATCAATTGATAAGGTCATGTGCTTTTATCCTTCATTTTTTTTATATGGTGTATCACACTAATTGATTTGTGGATATTTGTGGATCTTGCATCCCAAGAAATAAATCCCACTTGATCATGGTGTATGATATTTCTAATGTATTGTTGAATCCAGTTTGCTAATATTTTGTTAAGGATATTAGCTACTACATTCAATAGGGACATTAACCTATAAATTTCTTCCCTTGTGGTGTCTTTGTCTGGTTTGGAATTAGGATAATGCTGGCCTTATAAATAATGAGCTTGGGAGTCTTTCTTCCTTTTGAATTTTTTTATTAGTTAGAGAAATTTAGGTGTTATTTAGTTTTTGAATGTTTGGTAAAATTTAACTGTGAAGACATCCAGTCCAGGACTTTTATTTGCTGCTTTTTTTTTTTTTTTTTTTGGACTACTGCTTTGATTTAATTAGTTGTGATTAGTCTACTCAGATTTTAAGATTTTTTTCCTGATTTCAGCTTCAGAAGATTATATCTTTCTAGGAATTTATCCATTTCATCCAGGTTGTCCAGTTTGTTGGTATATAGATATTTATAATATTTTCTTATAATTCTTGGTATTTCTGTGATATCAGTTGTTACATCTCCTCTTTAATTTCTAATTTTATTTATTTGGGCCCTCGCTCTTTTTTTGATGCACTTAGTTAGAGTATTGTCAATTTTGCTTACCATTTCAAAGAACCAGTTTTTGGTTTCATTGATCATATGTATTGATTTTTAGTATCTATGTCACTTATTTCTGCCCTAATCTTTATTATTTTTTACTTATGTTGGGCTTTGTTTGTTGTTCCTTTTCCAGTTCCTTTAGGTGTAAGTTTGCTGTGTCCCATAGATTTTATATTGTTGTGTGTTCATTTAAATTTGTGTCAAGGTAATTGATTTCCTTGATCTCATTGTTAACCCATTCATTGTTTAGTTACATGTTAATTAGCCTCCATGTCTTTGAATTCATTTTAGTTTTTTTTTTGACTGATTTCTATTTTCATACAATTATGGTCAGAAAAGATGCTTTATAAAATTTTAGTCTTTTTAAATTTATTGAGACTAGCTTTGCATCCTAACAAGTGACCTATCTTACAATGTATTCTGTGTGCAACAAGAAATGGATGACTGCTTTTATCACTCTTATTCAATATAGTACTGGAAGTTCTAGCCTCAGCAATCAGACAAGAAGAAATATAAGGTATCCAAATTGAAAAGGAAGAAGAAAACTGTTATTATTTGTAGATGACATGATATTGTTTATAGGGAATCCTAAAGATTCCACCCAAAAAAAATCCCTACTAGAACTGATAAATGAATTCAGTAAAGTGGCAGGATGCAAAATATATATTCAGAAATCAGTTGATTTTTATACACCAGTAGTAAACTATTGGAAAGGGAAACTAAGAAGACAATATCATTTACAATTGCTTCAACAAGAATAAAATACCTGGGAATAAATTTAACCAAGGAGGTAAAAGACTTGTACTTGGAACATTATACACTCTGAAGAAAGAAACAGAAGATGATACAAATAAGTGTAAACATATACCTTGCTCATGGATTAGAAGAATTAGCATAATTAATATGTCCATACTACCCAAAACAATCTATAGATTCAACACAATTCCTATCAAGATACCAATGGCATATTTCTCAGAACTAGAAGAAATCTTCCAAAAATTTGCCCTAACTGGTATTGCCCAGTTGGTTGGGTGTTGTTCCCTAAAGCAAAAGTTTGCCAATTCAATTCCCAATCAAGGTACATATATGCCTGGGTTGTGGGTAGAATCTCAGATCAGGGCACATACAAGAGCATACCAATTGATGTCTCTCTCCCACATCAATGTTTCTTTCCCTCTCTATCTCCCTCTCTTCACCTCTCTCTAAAATTAAATAAATAAATAAAATCTTTTTAAAAACTCAAAAATTTATATGGAACCACAAAAGAACCCAAAACTTGAGAAAGAAGAACATAGTTGGGGGGAAATAACTCTATCTGATGTCAAACTGTACTACAAGACCATGATAATCAAAATAGCCTCATCCTGGCATAAAAACAGACTTAGAGATCAATGGAAGAGAGTAGAAAGCCCAGAAGAAAACTCATGCCATTCAGGTCAATTAATACTTAACAAGGAGGCATAAAAATACAATGGGATAAATATACTCTATTTAATAAATGATGTTGTGATAATTGGACAGATACATGCAAAAAATAAAACTAGATGATCTTCATATATCATACATAAGAATCAACTTGAAGTGAATTAAGGGCCTAAATGTTAGACTTGAAATCATAAAAAAATCCTAGAAGAAAACATGGACAGTAAAATCTGATGCATTTCTCATAGGAATATATTTTTCTGATATAACTTCTAAGGTAAGGGAGACAAAAGAAAAAATTAACAAATGGAACTACAAATTAAAAAGTTTATCTACATCAATGGAAACCATCAACACAATGAAAAGACAACCCACTGAATGGGAGATCATATTTGCCAATGGTACATCTGGAAAGGGGTAAATAGCCAAATTTTATAAAATACTTATACAACTCAATACCAAAAATAAACCAACTAATTAAAAAATTGGCAGAACTCTCTGAATAGACAGACACCAAAGAGGAGATACAGATGGCCAATAGACACATGGGAAAATGCTCATTGCCATTAATCATCAAATAAGTGAAAATTAAATCCACAATAAGATATCACCTCACTCTGTCAGAATGGTTATTGTCAGTAAATAATTGAACAACAAGTGTTGGGAGGATGTGGACAAGAGGCAACTCTCATGCACTGTTGGTAGGAATGCAGATTGGTACAGCCACTGTGGAAAGCAGTATGGAGTTTCCTCAAAATATTAAAAATGGAACTGCCTTATGACCCAGTGATTCCACTTCTAGGAATATATCTAAAGAAATCAGAAACAATAATTTGAATATATGCTCACTATGTTCATTACAGCATTATTTACAGTAGCCAAGATTCGGAAGCAACCCAAGTGCCCATCAGTAGATGAGTGGATAAAACAGCTATTTATACAATAGAATACTTCTTGACCATAAAAAAGAAAGAAATCTCACCCTTTGTGACAGCATAGGTGGACCTAGCGAGTAGTATGCTAAGTGATAAGTGAATCAAAGCAAGGCAAGTACCATATGACTTTCATTTATAAGTGGAATCTAATAAACAAAAAACTGACAAACAAAATAGAAACAGACTCACAGATACAGAAAACTGACAACTGTCAGAGGGGACAGTGGAAGGGATTAGGGGACTGGGTGATAAAGGAGAATGAATTAAGAAAAAAAACATAGCAGACAAAGGCATGATTACCGGAGGGAAAGTGGGGGTAGGAGAAGGTAGAAGAAGGTAAAGGGAGAATAAATTGTGATGGAAGGAAACTTGATTTGGGGTGTGAACACACAATACAATATACAGATGATGATCTATATATAGAATTGTACACCTGAAACCTATATAATTTTATTAACCAATGTTACCCAAAAAGTATTAATTAAAAAGTTAGTTTGACTTTTTCAAATATAAAAATCTAGGATTTAAGAAAGTAAAACACTGTTATAGTGAATGCAGCAAGGAAAAGAATTGTTTTGTTTTAATTTAAAATTCATTGCTATATTAAAAAATATAACATTACATTTTTTATTTTTACAAAATATGAGAAGTTGTGTCTGAAAAACAATTAGTCTTCTGGAATCACAAAGTCAACATCCCTGAATTCATTAACATTTTTCTTATAATTTTTATAGAAAAAAGAAAATTAAATAACTAAACAAAATTCTTTCAGAATGACCTGTAGAAAACATTTTGCAATTTTTATTCATTATAATTTCATTAGCATAGTATGAATAACTCTAGATATGTCAAGGAGAAATATATGTAATAGAGAGAATTAAAAGTTATAGGGGTGGAGGTCAGAGAAGCTGTTGTTAATGTTCAGGAAATCAGAAAGCAGGAATTTCCGGAAACTCATGATCTCAGCCATCTGAAACAAAGAAGTGGGTGTTTTCCAAAGGATGAATGAAGCTGTCGGTATAAGCTTCTGGGGCAGTAATAGCATTTACTTTCTTCTGTCTTGCAAAACTTGTGCAAAGTCTTTTTGTTATGAAAGAAACTTAAACTGGAACCCTGATGGCAATGGGGCCTGTAAAATGAACATTTCAGGCTTCTTCCCCAGAAGAGCAAGAAGAGTGTTGAGAAGAGAAAGAAAAATTCAGACATCCTGGTACAATGATTTATCAGACATCATTTAATCTAATGTCTTATATTTTCTAACCTACATATAAGATATCCTTTGTGTGTTTAAATAATTTAGAAGTTAATTCATCAAAAAAAGTAAGTTGTTCAACACCTTTATCTATGGTTGATAATTTTTATTTATTTACTTTTTTATCCTCACCCAAGAACATGCTTATTGATTTTAGAGAAAGAGGAAGGGATGGAGAGAAAGAGGGAGAAAAATATCAATGTGAGAGAGTAATGTTGTTTGCCTCTGGCTCAAACCCTGACTGAAGGCTGAACATGTGACCCAGGCATACGCCTGCCTGATAATTGAATCAAAGCCCCAGCATTTTGGTTTACAGTCCAACAAACGTATCATACCTGCCAAGGGTATGGTTAATCATTTTTAAATTGTTTTATGCAAGAGTTGAAGTAAATGGATTTTCTGTTTAATTTTTTTCAATAAAGTTTAACTTTGTTTTTAACCCTCCAGTTTCCCAGGACTGAGCCATTTCCTGTGGTATAAAGTGAATTGTATTCCCTCAAAATGCATATGTTGAAGATCTAGCCCCCAATGTTACAGTGTTTGGAGATGGGGCCTTTAGGAGATAATGAAGGTTAAATAGCGTGGGTGGGGCTCTGATGTGATAGGATTGATGGCCTTATAAGAAGAGATAGAGAGAATGATTTCTTTTTTTCTGCTCTCACTCAGAAGAATGCAGTGAGAAGGATGCCCTATGCCACACAGGAAGCGAGCTCCCATCAGAAACTGAGCACTGCTAGAATCCTGATCTTGGACTTCCCAGCCTCCAGAACTGTGAGAACATTAGTTTCTCTTATTTAGGCAGGTAGTCTCTTATTTTGTTATGGAAGCCCTAGCAGACTGATACACCTGGGGTGAAGGACTTCCAGTGCTAAAGCTAGGAAAGTCCTGGGCAAAACAGGATGAAATGTGATATTGCTTTAGGATATTTTTTTTTAATGAAAAATGTTTTGCCATAAAGAAGTCTGGCTGAACTTCAACTTGGTAAAATCAATATTCAAGAAATTCCACATACTTCATATATGATATTCAATTGTAATCTGGGCATGATTTAGGTGAATCATATTTGCATGTTATGTAAATATATATTTTCTATTCATAAGAGAAAAAAGTAACTTTTCTTCCTTTGAATCAATCTAAGATAATGTTTTTCATTTATTTTTTAACATTTCTAAAATAGTTTGCATCCCACAATCAGTAACACCTGCCAATAATAACTGACAGCATTTTTTATCTTAGTAGATACATAGAAGTGTATCTTACAATTGAAAATTGTCTTACTGTGATAAAATATGCAGAGCTATTTATTAACTTGTGCCAACTTGAAACCTAGATATATAAATATAAACAATCTTTATCCCTTCTGTTGCCTACACAGGTAATTGCTGTTTGTTATGGTCTTAACCTGGGCTTTGCAACCAAGTAAAGAGCCAAGCTGTTGATTTAAAGAAACATTGGGCAATTGTCTTGGCAAAAAGAGGAAAAAGCAGAAGAATATATTATTCACTGAGGTTTTTGGATAATACTTTGATCATTGCTTACAAAGTCAATCAGGTGACACAGGCAACAGTTATTGAGCCATTTTTTTCTTCATAATGGAAGCTTATTTCTTTGTTTTTGGCAATATCTGAGAGGCAAGATATGTCTAGGTTTAGGTGACTATGTAGACACGTCAGGGAGAGGGAACTAGCCAGACCCCATACAGTCTGAGAAGAGTTCTAAAAGTTCACTGTCAGTGCATATACCATTCTGTTGTAATTTGTATCATTTCATATAATATTAGCAAAGCTCTTAATAATATGAAAGGAAGTTTGAATTACTATCATTGTTTCCAGTAGGACCACAAAATAACGAACAATTTTATATGATCTACAGGAGACACAATGGGTCAAACAAAATTTTGTGTTTGAGCATTTGGAAGCATAAAAAGATATAAATAAATACTAGAAGGTGTCACTATTTAACATGTACAGGAATATATATATATTTCCACAGCTATAAATTAGCCATTCAAAGAGAAAGGACTTACCAATGAATTCAAGTCTACAAGAATTTTCATTCGACTATTCACAAACCTTATTAATACATGGATTTAATATTTATAGAGCATTCCTTCCTACAAGACTAGTGGGATTTTTAATGAACTCTTTAATTATTAAAGGATATAAAAGGAGGGAAAAAACTGCAGTTACAATGCCAAACTTAATTGGTATAATATGAAGTTGGTAAATAGGAAATACATGAAATATATTGCATTTTGAAGAACATATAAATTATCTATGTAGTTTACCTGAAAAGATTATATGCAATGAGATGTTACAAATATTGTGCTGGAAATGCTTTCTTTTTGAAGTTTTATGAGCACTTTTATTTTATTTATTTTCTATTGTTGTTCAAGTACAGTTGTCTCCATTTGCCCCCCACTACTTCCCCTCCACCCATCCCCACCTCTCACCCTTGATCCTATGCCAATTTGGTTTTGTCTATGTGTGCTTTATACATGTTCCTTGATGACTGTTGGGGACTTCCCTGCCTGGTCTCAGGAAGCTGTAACCCCCTGTGACTTAGGCTGAAAGACCTCTGGACCAGGAGCCACTAAGGAGACAAAACTTACTTCCCTGGCATGAATGTTGCCTGTTCAAATGCCTGTCTCCCTTTTGCATGATTGGCAGTCAATGATGGGTAACAATTCCCTAGGAAAGAAAATGAACCTAAGACAGAATCGATCACGTGGGAATGCCACCGGGAAGAGACTCACAGGGCTGTGGAAATGAAGGAGTGATCGATATCAACCCCTGCCACCTCGGCTATGTCAAAGCCTGGGTCTTTGTTCTTAGATGTGAGAAATCCAGGTCTCCTGACTGCCTTTTGCCAGGCTCAAGCCTTTGGAAATTGCAAATAGCAAAGCTATTTGCCCAGACCAGAGATGGTGGACTCCCGGGGTAATCAGGCCTGGGACATAGAATATGCAAGATCCTGTGAGATCTGTTTGCTGGAGGATGTTATTAACTTGGAATTTGAAGGCACAGACAGGAAACCTTTGGAAGCTGTAGTCCTTTCATATGATAAAACTCCACTCTCTGCCCAGAATCACAGCAGGAGTTCTGTTAGCATCTTTGTAAGTCACCTGTCACCTTTGATCCTTTCTGCCAGACTGTGAATCCACAAACTGAGTCTGCTTTCTTAATAAAAACCTACTTGGGTAGAGGGATGGGGTGCTTTCCACTAGAGAAAGTGGCCATGCTGTTTCTATTCTCCCACGGGATCTGGTTATCTCTGTGTATGTAGTTCTCGTGGTTTTGACGAGCATCTGCAGCCGAGATGGATACTGCAGGATGGTATCCACAACAGATGACTCTTCCCATTTTTCTCCCATTATCCCCTTCCTCCCTCCCCTCTGGTTAAGTAGGTTTGTTCTTTATTTCAATGTCTCTGGCTATATTTTGCTTGCTTGTTTGTTTTGTTGATTAGGTTCCACTTATGGGTGAGATCATATGGTATTTGTCTTTCACCGATTGGCTTATTTTACCTGGCATAATGCTCTCCGGAAATGTTTAAAGCCCATGAAGTAGGGATTTGAGTTTCAATAAAGTAGGCCTTTTATTTCCCCAAAGACATTATCCTAATAGAAATAAGTATGCCTTCCACAAAGAGATTGTTTAATACTAGAACTGCAAGTAGATAGAGCCTGAGCACACCACACACTATAGCTTTCAAAGAGGGTAGAAGAGCTCAGAGGAAGAGAAAGGATAGTTGTGTAGAAGGAGAACTGCACTGCAAATGCAGAGTATAGAAGTATAAAACCAGGATGGGAGAAAAATGAAGTGCAGGAGGGAAATGCAGCACCATAAATATGTGCAGGAGGGACAATAAATTCAAGTATTAAGAACAATATTATTAGAGAAAGATTCTATTTACCCCGTAAAAATATACGGTCTTCTAGATATCATCAGATCTGCTTCAAATTGGGAAAGGGAATGAATATGGCATGTCATTGAGCTACATTACTATCAACTGTTCTATGAGGAAACCCAAGGGTAAAAATAACTTTAAAAAATATAGTGTAGAATATAGTATAATATGTTTCATTTCATGTATTTTATTTCATTTGGCTAAAATCATTTAAATTTTGTACAACAGTAATTTTCAGGTCTGTATTTTTTAAGGTAAGACCTCTAATTCTTCATTGTGTGTATTTTTTGTGAATGAACAGAATGGTTATTGCAAATTAATAAGGCAGTTAATTACTGGGTAGAGAACAGAAAATTATGAATTGTTTCCTAAGTAGAGATGCTTGCACAAATAACATTTATTACTCTTATTAACATCAAATCATTAAGTTTACAGAGCATTCCTTTATATTCTATTCAACAAATACATATTGAGGACTTACCAAGTTTTGGGCACTGCTTTAGGGGCTTGTGGTATATCAGTGAATGCAATAAAAAAGACTCCTACCACTGTAGAGCTTACTCTAGGAGAAGAGATAAGTAAGTGATATGGAAAGAAAAAACAAACAACAACAACAAAAAAACAGCATTAAAGCAGGGTTGGTGAGTAGAGAGTGCAGGGACTTGAAGGAAGCAGGTAGTTGGTCATACAGGAGAACAGTAATAAGGTTAAAAGTGGAGATTTGACCAAAGATTGAAGGATATGAGGGAATTCATCACATAGATATCTGAGCATAGAGTTGGTTGAGAAAACTGCTAAAGCCAAGACCCTAATTAATGTGTGCTCAGCATACTTTTCTGTCCTAGGCACTGGGTGGAAACCAGTGTGGCCGGAATGAGAATGAGCGAGGTTGGGGTGGAAAATATGCAACTGGAGGTCACTCTAAGGAATTTCTCATTTATTCTGACTGAAATGGCTCTCTACTCTAGGGTTTCTCACAGAGAAATAATGTGATGTGACATACTTTTAGCACATCATTTCAGATGTGTTGAGAATGGTGAGAAAAAGGCAAATGCAGATGCATACAATCTGATGCATTCACTGCAATGAACCAGAGAATAAAGAGGTAGAGGTCATGGTGGTTTCAATGGCAGTGGTGAGAACTTAAAAGACTCTAGATATAATTTGAAGGTGGAGCTAAGGAGATTTCCTAATGGATTGGAGGTAGGCTTGTGTAGGAAAGAGAAGAATCAAGGATGAGTCTATTTTTTGGCCTGAAAAACCAGAAGGATAAAGTTGTTGTGACTGAGAGATGGAAGGTTGTGTACACAGTAGACCGAGACCAATGAGTAAAGTTTCACATTGAACTGGTAGACTATTTTACACACATTATTTTATATGTTAGTCAGGTTGATGCTGTAAAATAGTATGGTTTCCATGTCATAGAAAAAGACATTAGAATTCTCTAACTGTGCTCAAACTTTACAAGGATAATAGCAAAATTGCTAATATTTTAGCCCTCTGTATTAACCTAATATAATTGAGTCACGTTCACCACATTATCTCATATAACTGTTTTCTAACATAGTATACTTTTTTTCTCCTTGCTTTTAAGGTATTACTGTGTTATCCTGCTCCTGTAAAATGCTATCTATGTGTGTCTTCATCAAAGAACAGATCTGTTCTTTGTTCTAGTGTTCCCAACTTCAGTTGTGAAAACAGTCAAGCACACTTGCTTTTATAAGAGTTTCTCTACCATGGAACTATTATTTTTCAATTCTGTTGTCCCTGCAATATTCTCTGATTGATTGCTAATAATTTAATTTCTCATTTTGTCATTTGCAGACATTTTATACTAATTGTGTTTAATAGGCTGTGAGCTACTGAAATATTTAGAGTTATTGATAGTAAATGCAAATAATGCTTACTGATAGAATATACAATAAACAACTGGTTAACCAATGAATATGTATGTTATCTGGGATCATTGAGCTTATAAAAGTTTAATGGAGGCTAGAAGAAATATATCATTACCATTCTAAGGAACTGAAAAAAAATGCTATGCAGATTGATGTAGCAACCTAACATACGAATATACTGAAAATCAACTTATTATTCACTGTCAACTTTTAAGTTTATCATAGAGAAGATCAATATCTTTCCTGGTTAGTTGATTTCACAACCAAAACTTATCATACTTGACTATATCAAGAGCTAGTTTTTTCTTCATTTAATCTTTCTGTCATTTAATTTCAAACATTTGAACATATTTGACCATTACTATGAATAAGCTCTATCCAAACAAAGATTCTACTTGTTTATCTTTGTTGTTAGTGTATTTTAAATGTAGGTAGGTTTGGCTGGGGTGGAGGGAGTGGGGGGGACTGAAGACAACTGCTATTGAACAACAATAAAGTAATTTAAAAAAAAGAAAGAAAGAAAATTCAGGCTTGTTTACAAAAGTGTGATGAACCTGATAAATGTTGTAGGTAAAACTAGATAGATACATGCAAAAAAAAAAAGAAGAAGAAAAGAAAAAAAAACGAACTAGACCACTTTCTTATGCCATATACAAGAAAATACTCAAAATGGATTAAATACTTAAATGAAATACCTGAAACTGTAAAACTCTTAAAAGAAAACAAACAATAAAGTCTTTGACATTCCTCTTAAAAAATATATAAAAGTATACCGTATGTTTGGACTATAAGACACACCCCCCAAATTTGGGAGGAAAATTGGGGTGCATCTTAGAGTCCGGATGTAGCTTGCCTGGCTTGCTGGGGGGGCAGTGGCCTATGTTATTTATGTTATTAAATATTTTACCACATTTTTTGCTCTAGTTTTGTTTTTCCTATTTTTCTCCTCTAAAATCTAGGTGTGACTTATGCTCCAGTGAGTCTTACAGTCCGATAATTTGGTTTTATTATTAATTTAGTTTATTTATTATGATAAAAATTGCTAAATTAAATTTCTCAAAGCTATCTCACCTGAGATTTAAAAAAAAATTTGCATTTCTCTTTACCTCTTCCTGTTTTGAGATTTTGATTGGGCATAACATAATGCAAGTAGGCAAACAGGATGATGTATATGGCAAGAAAACATATTTTCATGTTGTTCTTAAGTTATGTTAAGATGACATAATTTTTTGTCAAACAATAGTAAAAAATAATATTTGATAATAAATAAATTAAAAAGCAGATATTTATTATGTGCAGCATACTTCCGTAGCTTACCTCAAATATTTAAAACAAAACTATGGGTTAAATATACTTTTTCTCATTTTAAAGTTAAGTTAACTGAGGATACAAATATTTAGCTGTCATAGCTAGAAGATGCAGAAGGAGGATTTTACTTAGGTTGCTCTAATTCAGAAGTTGACAGTCTTTTACATGATACTTCCCTGACTTCTAGGGTGGAACAATTAGTGTTATGAAAATGCAAATTTTATTTTATTTTTTTAAAGATGTATTTATTTATTTTTAGAGTGGAAGGGAAGGAGATACAGAGGGAGAGAAACATCAATGTGTGATTGCCTCATGCACACCCCTTCTTGTTACCTGATCTGGCCTGCAACCCAGGCATGTGCCCTGACTTGGAATTGAACCAGCTGGTGACACTTTGGCTCACAGACCCACATTCAATCCACTGAATTACACCAGGCAGGGCTGAAAATGCCAATTTTAATTGAAAAAAGAAAGAAATTCTAAGAAGAAGGTTGAAGGCAGGCTAAGATGTATGAAATTCATCCTTTAGGTAATAATGAACCATTTAAGTATTTGAGTAAGGAAGTCATGTGATTATCACAGTGTCGCAAGTATATTTAATTTGGCCATGGAATACAATTAGAATTGGCACTGAGGGATGGAGAGAAAACACAAGTTGGTTATCACTGTACACTATTCTGGTGATGAGTCATAATTATGTCAAATAGAGGGTTGGTAATATAAGTGAAGAGGACATAGATTAAAAGATAATTTTTAAAACATTTTATTTATTTATTTTAAGAGAGGGGAAAGGAGGGAGAGAGAGAAACATCAATATGTGGCTACTTCTTGCATTCCGCCCTTCTTGCAGGGGACCTGGCCTGCAACCCAGGCATGTACTCTGACTGGTAATTGAACTGGTGACCCTTTGGTTCTCAGACCAGTGCTCAATCCACTGAGCCACACCAGCCAGGGCTAAAAGATATTTTTAAAGAAGTCAAAACAAAATTTAGTTGTGGGGTGCATGTAAGTAGAATGAGAAAGAATTACTGTGAGGTTTTATATATTACAAGAACTCTGAATGCCAGTTTTGACTGCCATTATCCACTTCACTGATCTTGTGCAAAACCATTTACTCTGTTCTGTCTACTTTAAAGGATTATTGTAGAAATTATAGGGCATAAGATCTACAAAAGTGTTTTATAAACAGTAAAAGTCCCAACAAATATAATGTGACTTCTGTACTATGACTTTTAAAAAATTTCCAAAGAGTTAATAAAAATTGAATTTCCACCTCTGGAGCAAATCTGAGGAATCAATATTATTCAAGTATAACATTTAGCTCATCTTCAAATTATATACATATGCCATTGTCAGTGTTTTTTCTCTTAGCAAAAAGCAAAAGTGAAAGATAACAAATACTCTACCTCTAGCAGAGAGTCTAAAATACATTGAATAAAAGAGAAAGCCTCAGAAATCAGAGATGAATCATTTACCTATTGAATTTGCATAATTCAATAAAACTAATAATCACCATTGTAATAAAGTGTTTTAAGAATGGGAGAAATGTTATGCATTTCAGAATAACCAGTCTATTCTGATACAAATTTTATGGAGTTTCTTCATTATTGAGAACAGTACAGGGACATTGAATTAGCCACATCCATTGATTTTCTTAGAGTGAAAAAGTCCCTAATTTAAGATAGTGCAAAACTTTTTAAGGTGTGTACAGTCATGCTAGATGGACAAAAAAATCAAAGTGTAGTCCAGGTTTAAAAGTACGGCAATAGAATTGAGAAAAATTTGCTGTAGGTGAAGAGGTTTGCAGTGTGGGCCACACTAAAAAGCAAGTCTCAAATAGTGGAGAGAGCATTGATTACACATGCATTTTAAAAGCTGTTTCTTGCCATTTCCTGGTTTAGCCCATCCCTAAAAGGTCCATGTAACATACAGAAGATAGGGTTGTGGAATAAAGGAGAGAATGCAATGCAGGAGTGACAATACAGAGAAAGATCACTGAAAGAGCTGTTAGCCAGCAATGAAAGTGTTTTGTAAGTCCAAAGAGACTTTTTCAAGGAAGGGCACATGGAGAACAAATCACATGCTACGGAAAAAAAGGCCAATGGAATACAAAAATGAGCAATTGTGACAACAGGACCAGAGAAATGGCATAAGATAAATATATTTTATGTTCCCTCATCCCACTTGGGGCACCTTGAGATACCCCAGGGATGTAATGAGGAGAATAGCAAGGATATTACTGAATTTCTTGTTAAAAATAATGAACAAGTGTTAAATCTATTAAATTGGGAGGATTAGTGTAACACCGTGTTCTGTGGTAGATGAGGGCAGAAAAGGTAGTTCAAAAGCTGACTTTTATATATTAGTTATATTGCAATCCCATTTTCCAATGTTGAGTATTTTAAATTAAAAATAAAATCTCAGTAGTAAAATCAAATAGTTATTATACCTCTTACAACTTTTGTTCTCTTTAGTCAATGGCTATGTATCTTATAAGATTTCAGAGAAAGAAAATTAGTATACTGAATTATGTTGTAATTTAAAATATTTTTACTGTATATCATCAATTGTCCCATTTTTTCCAAATATAATTTTTTTTTGTGGAAGGGGGACTTCTTTCTATTTTCTGAGGTAACTCTTTCCAGAGCTATGTTAAAAATTTTAATCTCTTCCAAGTACCAAGTGTTGGATGACCCCTTCCTTTATTGTGCATTAACACTGATGTATTATTTTTATTTTTCCTTTTGTTTACTTTAATTTGCTTTCTGCTTTGTTGTTTTCTTAAGTCATTAATTTTTAGCAACCTTCTATTCTAATATAATTGTGTAATGCTATATATTTTTCACTAAGTACAGATGGTGATACATCCTACAAAGTTCAACATGTCATATTTTCATTGACATTTAATTGCAAATATTCCATTTTTATGTCTTCTTTGACATATGAAGTGTTTAGATGTTTTTATAACTTATTATTAGTATCTCCTATTACTCTTACTATGTTATTAATTTTTCCTCAGTATCATTGGTATTGTGTTTTTATTATAGTACAGCTAATTAAATGTATTTTATTCACCTGATTAGAATTTTCTGTGCTTATTAAATCTGAATAAATGAATCTTATCCACTCTGGAAAATATCTTCAATTATTGTCTCATCAAATATTGTTTCTTCTCCCAATATTTCTTTATAATTTATTTCCAAAATTCTATTTAGAAGTTGTTGGACTTTTCTTTCATTTATCCCTTCTATTTGTTTATGTTGCATTTGCTATAAGTTTTTGGTTTTGTCTTTCAGTAATTAACTTCTCTTTTTTATTTTATTTTATTTTTTCACATTTTTGTTGTTGTTCAAGTACAGTTGTCTCCATTTCACCCCTACCACTCCCCCCACCCCAGCCATCCCCACTTCCCACCCTTGATCCTCCCCCTTTTTGGCTTTTTCCATGTCTCCTTTATACATGTCCCTGAAAACCCTTCCCACCTTTCCCTCATTTTCCACTCCCAATTTGTCACTGTCAGTTTGTTCTTAATTTTAATGCCTCTGGTTATACTTTGCTTGCTTGTTTGTTTTATTGATTAGGTTCCATTTACAGGTGAGATCATATGGTATTTGTCTTTCACTGCCTGGCTTATGTCACTTAGCATAATGCTCTCCAATTCCATCCATGCTGTGGGAAAATAGTGGGAGTTCATTCTTTCTTCCTGCTGCATAGAATTCCATTGTGTAAATGTACCATAGTTTTTGATCCATTCATTTACTGATGGGCATCTAGGTTGTTTCCAGCACTTGGCTATTATAAATTGTGCTGCTGTGAACATTGGGGTGCATAGGTTTCCTGAATTGGTGTTTCAGAATTCTTAGGGTTTAATCCCAGCAGTGGAATTGCTGGGTCAAAAGGCAGGTCCATTTTTAGTTTGCTGAGGAAGTTTCATAGTGTTTTCCACAGAGGCTGCACCAGTCTGCAATCCTACCAACACTGCACTAGCGTCCCCTTTTCCCCACATTCTCTCCAACACTTGTTGTTTGTTGATTTGTTTATGATGTCCATTATGACAGGTGTGAAGTGGTATCTCATTGTGGTTTTAATTTGCATCTCACTGATGACTGGTGATGCTGAGCATCCTTTCATATGTCTCTGGGCCCTCTGTATATTCTTAGAGAAATGTCTGTTCAGGTCCTTTGCCCATTTTTTAATTGGATTGTTTGTCTTCCTGGAGTGGAGTTGTGTGAGTTCTTTACATACTTTGGAGATCAAACCCCTGTCTGAGGTATCATTGGCAAATATGTTTTCCTATGCTGTTGTTTCCCTTTTCATTTCGCTGATGTTTTCTTTAGCCAAGCAGAAGCTTTTTATTTTGATGAAGTCCCATTTGTATATTCTTTCCTTTATGTCCCTTGCTCTAAAGGGACATGTCAGTAAAAAAGTTTCTGTGTGCAATATCTGAGATTTTCCTCCCTATGTTCTCCTCTCAGAGTTTTATGGTGTTGTGATATTTCAATACCTGATATCAAAATATATTACAATGCTACTGTAATCAAAACAGCCTCATACTGGCATAAGAACAGACACATAGATCAATGGAACAGAATAGAGAGCCCAGAAATAAAGCCAAGTCTCTATTGTCAATTAATATTCAACAAAGGGGGCAGAAGCATAAAATGGAATAAAACTATCTCCTTCAACAAATGGTGTTGGGAGATCTGGACAGCTACATCCAAAAAAAAAAAAAAAATGAAACTTGACCACCAATTTACACCATACACAAAAATAAACTCAAAATGGATAACTTCTATTTATTTAGGTATAATTTCAAGTATCATATATCATTTTTAGAAGTTATATTTTTAAATAAAATCTAGTAATTTTAGTTTTATTTTCCTACTTATTTTTATTACTTCTTTATTTCTTTGATCATGTACATAATACTCATTGTATGTCTTCCATCAGTTAACATGATATCTATAGAATTTTAAGACTAGACTATTGTTTGCTTTTTTAAAAAAAGTATTTTAATAAATTTGGCTTTTCTATCCACTCAATGACTGGCTATGGTCACTTATCCTAGGGGGAGGACATATTTTATTTCAAATCAAAGCCAAGGCTTACCTGGACAAAAGAAAAACAAAACAAAACAAATAACCGAAAAGAAAACAAGAAAGAAAAAGGAGAGCTTTACTATCTTAATCTAAAGTTTGAAACTTTTATATATATTCCCCTCTTTTTTTTGATGAATCCACTCTGCAAGGACTCAAATATTTGTTTTATCCTCTTTACATGTCCATTAATACCAACACTTTCATTCACTATATACTGTAGGTACCCTCAAGGTATTTTGTAGAATCAGTCATCTCTTTCCTAGATTCACTTTATTGTTGGCTATATTTGTTTTCTATTGCTGCTATAACAAATTACAACAAACTGTTTAGCTTAGATATAAATTTATTGTTTTCAGTTTTGAAGGTCTGAAGTCTGACCCGGACATCAAAGGGCTAAAATGAAGGTGTCAGCAAGGATGTATTTTGTTCTGCAAGCTCTGGAAAGACATCCATTTTATTGTTATTTTCATCTTCTTGAGGCTACTGGCATTCATGGTTTGCAAACTTCTTTCATTTTCAAGGCCAAGAACCTGCATCTCTCTGACCCTTCCTATTATTATTACAGTTCCATCTACTGACCCCCAGAAAAGGCACTTTTCTTTTAAGGACTAATATAATCAGATTGGGGCCACATGGATAATGCAGGATAATCTCCCCATCTCAAGGTCCATAATCTTAATCACATTTAAACTTTATATTGTTACTAAATGGGAGATTATATGATATATATTGACAAAATGGTAGAAAAAGAAACTTCCATACTCTCCAGGACTCCATGTCCTCACCCACTGCTCGATACTCAGCTGACAGCTACAAACTGACAGCTAAACTGAGTTTATTGATCAAGTACTAGAGGAATACTTTTGGTGCTAACACATCCTAATCTCACCAACAACTGTAAAAGATAAGGGATTTCCTTGCAGCATTGTAATGAGAGACTAAACTGAAATAGTTAACGAGATTTCACTAATTCTATTTCTCTTTGAATCTCAGCAACCCACAGAAGATAGAATTTGGTGATGATATAGGACACCCCCTAAGAATTGCTTGCAATGCTGGAGAAATATTTATACTGTACCCAGCATTGGGCACTATGGGAACATAGTCATTGGTGATTTTGTTACTGTTATTCATGCGTGTACTATCTTTATCATGTGGGAAATGAGAGTGTGCTACCAGAAGTTCATTATAATAATTCAGATCAAGGGAGTAATGGGGTAGGTGGGAAGAATGAGTATATGAGGTGAGGGGTGGGCAGGGCAGAAGAGAGTAATGGGGGAAAATGGGGGCTACTGTAATTGGACAATAATAAACAGAATAACTTTATTGGCTTTGAGCTACTCCTAGAATGAAGTTATTTAGGGAAGTGAGGTTGGCTTGAAAAATCATCATGACATGAATACAATTCTTAATAAGAGACTCACAATAATAACAGGGAGAAGAAAACACAGCAGTAGGGTACTTAGAGTTACAAAATATAAAATAAAATATAAAATTTGATGGTTGAAAATTGATAAACTTGGTGTTCTAAATTCTAATTGTCATATAAATAATTATTATATTCAAGGAGATTAAAGACATTTAAGAGAAATATATTATTAGAGACTTAAAATAGTATTGCAGTCATTTAGGATAATGTTAAGAGAAATTAAATCTATCAATTAAGTTTTAAAAGTATTAAGAATAGTGGGAATTGATCATAGAGATTATTTTTAACAGGAGAAGGAAAGGTGGAGTGGCCTTCAAAAGAGAAAATTCTTGGGGAGACATCAAAGACAATAAAGAAATGACAGAATATATAGAGGCAAAGCCAACAGGTCCCAGGCTTAGTGTGAAATCTTAGTATTTTAAATAATTTCAATCTGAGGCACATAACTATCACCAAAGATTCTTGTAAACTGACAATTCACTAAAGTTCATCAAAATGGTTAAGCAGTTACTTTGAAAATATTACATCAATGCAAATAATTTTATTATTAAACCTAATATTCAATGTGAATATTTGTGTGTTAAATTGCTTTTTATTTCTTTTAATACAGAAATAGATTTTATTTTCACTCTCTGTTTTAGTAGAGTTCCATTTCTCTTTCTTTTTTTTTATACATTCTTTTAATCAAAGAGGCTGCAGTACCAGCCATTGATTGTATGACTATAATTGATCTGGCAGTGGAAAGTGGAATTTTTTCCAGTTGATGCAGTGATTAGAATTGATTTAGCAATAGAACTCATAAAAGAGTCAATAAAATACAGAGAATAAGGCAACAACTGCTCTTGGAAAAGATTGTAATTTAATTACAGCAGTCAGTTCAACCTACTTTAATTAATCTAGTCAGCATTCAGCAGGAGACTGAAGTTGCTGTTTTAGGTTAGCTCTTAAGAAACTTACAGAGTTCTTAGAAGAAGAGTCAATTTCCGTTGTGGCTTTCAAACCTAGTCGCATATCCTCTGTATGTTTCTTCGTACTTCACTTTACTATTAGATCCAGGTTCCTAAAAATAGTAAGTTGTGTGTGGCTACAAGTGTTGTTAGTTACAAAATTGTGACAAGCTCTATATTATTCAAGGTATGCTTTTCAAAAATTCTTAGTAGTTATTGACAGTCATACAGGCTGTTCAGCTATTGTCTCTCATAATCTTGCTGCAACATTCAGAATTATAAAACATGTTTTCTGTATATTTCTCTGTATTTATTACAAGTGAGTGATGATTTATTAATATCACTTCTTACTTTTAATATTTTTTTCTTCTTCCTCTACTTTGCAGTGTTTCTTCTCTTTCTTCAGTGATTTTTATCTGTTTCAGTTTTATATCCGATTCATCTAATGTGTTATTAAACTTTATTATTTTTGTCAAATTTCTTACACATGGCTCTACTATTTGTTTTACTTCTTCAAATGTTCAGATCTTTGATATGTAAATTGATTATCAATATGTATAAAATTTTGTATTATAAGCTCTTACTGAAACCTACAATTCTTATAAACTCTTACTTAAAAATTGAATTTTATCAGTGTAATAAATGTATATGGTTGAAGACATAACTACATAACTTGCTACAATCAATTCTGCCCAACTCTTATCTACCATTCCTATTATTTGCAAAGACAATAGCATTTTTAGCTCTTTAAAAATTTGTCTCAATATATATTTTCTTTTTAATTTTTAATTTTTTTACTTTTTTATTGTTGTTCAAGTACAGTTGTCTCCGTTTCCCCCCCAACTCCCCCTGACCCCAGTCATCACCACCTTCCACTCCTGATCCAACCCCCCTTGGTTTTGTCTATGTGTCCTTTATAGAAGTTCCTGAAAATCTCAATATATCTTAATAATGTTCTTATACTGTTGTTTCTGGGTCATACATTTTAGGTAAAAGTTAATTTCCTGCTATATAATTGGAAAGTATAGGTGTCTTTACCATTGACATTCTCTGTTCCTCTTCCACAAACCCTCACAGCACCTGTCAGAATTTTTATTTAAACTCAGCTAGTAAGCTGTACTAATACAATAGAACTCAAACTGCTGGGCCTATGACAAAGAAGGATCCTGTGTAGGGGAGAAAAATCAATACACTTCTTTCATAGAGAAAATCATGTATGAAAAAAGAAAGAATTCATGTAAAAAACAGTGGTTATTGATATAGATGATTTGCTCAAGAAAATCTGGCAGAAGTTACTTATCTCCTTGCCCTGTGGTAATACAGTTTGAAGACTGGCAGCAGTCAAGAGAACTGGCGAGTCACATGTGATTATGAATTGTGATTTATTTACACTAGAATTGGGCTAATGTTATCTTTTTACTCTCAAGATAGGTGCAGGAAAGACTTGTGTTAATTATTAAGTTTAACAATTCCATCCTATTTCTGCTTCTTTTTCTGAAATACAAATCGAACATGGGATAAAGTGTGCACAACCAAAAATAAATAAATAAATAAATAAATAAATAAATAAATAAATAAATAAATAAATAAAAATGTTACTCTGCTATTCCTTTGTCATACATTTTTCACTTGAACTAAGCATTGCTGCTCTTTTCCCATTGGTTCAGACTGTTAAATTTGTAAGTCCCAAATATCTGACATTTTTTCAAACACAAATATATTTTCCCCAAAATAAGTAACGGATTTTTGAGATTAGTATTTTTTCAATAGTCTTTGCTTACATCCCTAAATTCCTGCTGTGATAATGAATTGGAAACTCTCTGTGCCTCCTGCTCCTCCTTCAAGTATTCATCATGACATTCCCTTCACTCCTTGACCCTCTGTTGAATTCTTAGTCTCCTGAACCCTGTACCTTCTTCTTTTCTTTCTTCTTTTTTTTTTTTTTTTTAGTATTTTGCTCATTTTGCTGAATAACAAAATCAATTTTGAGACCTTACTAATTTGGCTATGTATAAAATTCCAAGGTAAAGTAACAGTCCCTGAGAAGTTTGAAGGCTTGTTTCCAATGTCTTCTAGGATATAATAAATGCATTACTGAGCTTCTTTATGCCATTCTGAATATTCTTTGTGGTGTTGAAATCAATTTTTGTTTCTCTTGTAAAGTATTCACAATTTGAGCTTTCTCACTGGTATGATTGGGATCTAGCTATTAAGCTGGCTACTAAGTGTGCCCTCTCAATACATACATTTGGATACTGCAAGTCTAGGAAATACTTTTTTGTAATATTCCCTTGATACATGATTTCTTTCTGCTTTTTGTCTTCTTTCTTTTAGAAATTCCTGTAGTAATACTCCTTTATGTTTTATTCTAAATTTATTTATTAAACTTATCATTCTAACTTTTTTCCTTTTTGTTTAGACATCCACTTCTTTAAAGTTGTTTTATTGATTATGGTATTACAGTTGTCTTATTTTTCTCTTCCCTTTATCCACCTCTGCTCTGTATGACCCTTCCTGCCAGCATCCCACCCTCCCTCAGTTCATGTCCATGGGTTATACATAAAAGTTCTTTGGCATCTCCATTTCCTATAATATCCTAAACCTCCCACTGTCTGCTTTGTACCTACCAATTACTTTTCTTATTCTCTGTACCTTTTCTCCCATTCCCCATTCCCACTGATAACTCTCCATGTGTTTTTTCCATTTCTGTGATTCTGTTCTTGTTCTACTTGTTTGCTTAGTTTATTTTTGGTTTTATTTTAGATTCAGTTGTTAATAGTTGTGAATTTGTTGTTATTTTACTGTTCATACTTTTTTATAACAGCCAAAATAATTTATTTGATACTTGGTTATTGAGTAATGCCTTCTGATAATTGATTGTATTTCCTTTTTTTATTTTATCTTAATCATTGTTCAAGTACAGTTTTCTGCCTTTTACTCCCATTCCAGCCCACCCACCCATCCCTCCCCACTTTCCTCCCATTACCACCCTCCCCCTGGTTTTTGTCCATGTGTACTTTAAATTTGTTCCTGTAAATCCTTCCCCTTTTCCCCTGAAACTCTGTCTTCTCTCCCCTCTGGTCACTTTCTGCCTGTCCTCTGTTACAGTGTCTTTGACTATATTGTGCTTGTTTCTTTGTTTTGTTGTTTAGGTTTCTGTTAAAGGTGAGATCATATGGTATTTGTCTTTCACTGCCTGGCTTATTTCACTTAGCATAATGCTTTCCAGTTCCATCCATCCTGTTGCAAAGGGTAGGAGCTCTTTCTTTCTTCCTGCTGCATAGAATTCCATTGTGTAAATGTACCATAGTTTTTTGATCCATTCATTTACTGATGGGCATCTAGGCTGCTTCCAGCACTTAGCTATTGTAAATTGTGCTGCTATGAACATTGGGGTGTAAAGATTCTTTCATATTGGTGTTTTAGGATTCTTAGGATATAGTCCCAGCAGTGAAATTTCTGGGTCAAAAGGAAGATGCATTTTTAGTTTTGTGAGGAAGTTCCATACTGTTTTCCATAGTGGTTGTACCAGTCTGTAATCCTACCAACAGTGCACTAGGGTCCCCCTTTCACCACAACCTCTCCAACACTCGTTGTTTATTGCTTTGTTTATGATGGCCATTCTGACTGGTGTAAAGTGGTATCTCATTGTGGTTTTAATTTTCATCTCTCTGATAGCTAGCAATATTGAACATTGTTTCATGTGTCTTTGGATACTCTGTATATCCTCCTTGGAGAAGTGTCTGTTCAAGCCCTTTGCCCATTTTTTAATTGGGTTGCTTGTCTTCTTAAGGTGGAGTCATGTAAGTTCTTTATATATTTTGGAGATTAAGCCCTTGTCTGAGGTGTCATTGGCAAATGTGTTTTCCCATACAGTTGGTTCTCTTTTTATTTTGATACTGTTTTCTTTAGCTGTGCAGAAGCTTTTTATTTTGATGAGGTCCCATTTGTTTATTGTTTCCTTTATGTCTCTTGCTCTAGGGGACATGTTGGTAAAAAAGTTTATGCATGAAATATCTGAGATTTTCCTGTCTATGTTCTCTTCTAGTACTTTAATGGTGCCATGGTTTATATTTAAGTCTTTTACCCACCTTGAATTTATTTTTGTGTACAGTGTAAGTTGGTGTTTTAGTTTCATTTTTTTGCACATAGCTTTCCAGTTCTCCCAGCACCATTTGTTGAAGAGGCTATTTTTACTCCATTTTATGTTGCTGCCTCGTTTGTCAAATACTAATTGACCATAGAGACTTGGGTTTATTCCTGGGCTCTCTGTTCTGTTCCATTGGTCCATGTGCCTGTTCTTATGCCAGTACCAGGCTGTTTTAATTACAGTAGCCTTGTAGTATAGTTTAGTTTCAAGTATTGTGATCCCTCCTACTTTACTCTTCTTTCTCAAAATTGCAGCAGATATTCGGGGTCATTTATGACTCCATATAAATTTTTGAAGTGTTTGTTCTATGTCTGTGAAATAAGCCATTGGTACTTTAATACGTATTGTACTGAATGTGTAAATTGCTTTGGGTAGTATGGACATTTTGATGATATTAATTCTTCCAATCCGTGAACATGGTATATGTTTCCATTTGTTTGTATCTTCCTTGATTTCTTTCCTCAGTGGTATGTAGTTTTATGTTACAGGTCTTTTACCTCTTTGGTTAGGTTTATTCCTAGTATTTTATTTTTCTTTTTGCTATTTCAAATGGGATTTTGTTCCTTGATTTCTGCTTCTACTGTTTCATTGGTGGTGTACAGAAATGCCTTTGATTTCTGAATATTGACTTTGTATCCCACTGTTTTGCCAAATTCATTTATTAGGTCAAGCAGTTTTTTGGTAGAGTCTATAGGATTTTCTATGTACACTATCATGTCATCAGCAAACAATGACAGTTTTGTTTCCTCCTTTCTGATTTGGATGCCTTTTATTTCCTTTTCTTGTTTGATTTCTGTGGCTAAAACTTTCAATACTATACTGAATAAAAGTGATGAAAGTGGACAAACTTGTCTTGTTCCTAATCTTAGTGGAAAAGATTTTAGTTTTTGCCCATTGAGTATGATGTTGGCTGTAGGTCTCTCATATATGGCCCTTATTATGTTGAGAAATGTTCCCTCTATTCCCACTTTGCTGAGTGTTTTTATCATAAATGGGTGCTGCTCCACATCTATTGATATGATCATGTGATTTTTGTCTTTGCTTTTGTTTATGTGATGTATTACATTTACTTATTTGCGAATATTGTACCATCCTTGCATCCCTGGGATGAATCCCACTTGATCATGGTGGATGACCTTTTTAATTCATTGTTGGATGCAGTTTGCCAGTATTTTATTGAGGATTTTAGCATAATGTTCATCAGCGATATTGGCCTGAAGTTTTCTTTCTTCATTGTGTCTTTATCTGGTTTTGGAATTAGGATGATGTTGGCCTCATAAAAAGAGTTTGGGAGTCTTTCATCTTTTTGGATTTTTTGGAATAGTCTGTGAAGGATAGGGGTTAGCTCTTCCTTAAATGCTTTGTAGAATTCTCCTGTGAAACCATCTGGTCCAGGGCTTTTGTGTGTTGGGAGTTTTTCAATTACTGCTTCAATTTCTTTTGCTGTTATTGGTTTGTTCAGGTTTTCTGCTTCTTTTTCATTGAGTTTTGGAAGATTCTATTTTTCTAGAAATTTGTCCATTTTATCTAGGTTTTCAAATTTCTTGGTATACAGTTCTTCGTAGTAATTACTGACAATTCTTTGTATTTCTGTGGTGTCAGTTGTAATCTCTCCTCTTTCATTTCTGATTGTGTTTATTTGGGTCTTCTCTCTTTTTTTCTTGATGAGTCTGCTTAAAGTCTTGTCGATTTTGTTTATCTTTTCAAAGAACCAGCTCCTGGATTCATTGATTCTTAGAATTGTGCTTTTAGTCTCTATGTCATTTAATTCTGCTCTGATCTTGGTTATTTCTTTCTTTCTACTTGCTCTGGGCTGTCTTTGTTGTTGTTCCTCAAGTTCTTGTAAATGTAGGGTTAGGTTGTTTGAAATATTTCTATCTTTTTTACATATGCCTATACTGCTATGAACTTCCCTCTCAGAACCGCCTTCTCTGTGTTCCATAAGTTTTGGGTTGTTGTGAGCTCATTTTCATTTGTTTCCAGAAATCTTTTGATTTCTTCCCTAATTTTATTCTTGACCCATTCATTGTTTAACATCATGCTATTTAATCTCCATGATTTTGAGTGTTTTGGGTTTTTTTCCTTGGGGTTGGTTTCTAGTTTCAGTCTCTTGTGATCCAAGAAAATGCTTGGTCTGATTTCGATTTTCTTGAAATTGTTGAGGCCTGTTTTGTGTCCTATCCTGTGGTCTATCTTTCAAAATGCTCTGTGTACATTTGAAAAGACTGTGTATTTAGCTTCTTTGGGATGGAGGGCTCTGTATATATCAGTTAAGTCCATTTCATCTAGGGCATCATTCAATGTCACGATGTCTTTGTTGATATTTTGTAAGATCTGTCCATTTTTGAAAGTGGGGTGTTAAAATTCCCCACTATAATTATGTTGCTGTCAGTATCTTTCTTGAAGTCCTTTAAGATTTTCTTTATGTATTTGGGTGCTCCCATGTTGGGTGCATATATATTTAAAATATTGATGTCTTCTTGGTGGATTCTTCCCTTGAGTATTATGAAGTGACCTTCTGGGTCTCTCTTTATGGCACTTTTTTGGAAGTGTATTTTGTCTGATATGAGTATCACTACCCTGGCTTTTTTTTCTCTTTCCATTTGCTTGGAAAATTTGTTTCCAGCCCTTCACTTTCAGCTTGTTCAGGTCTTTTATCCTGAGGTGGGTCTCTTGTAGGCAGCATATATGTGGGTCATGTTTTCTTATCCATTCAGCTATTCTATGTCTTTTGATTGGAGCATTTAATCAATTTATGTTTAAGGTTATTATTGATAGATACTTATTCATTGCCATTTATGTATGTGTGTTCCTCTCTCTCTCTCTTTTCCTTCCTTTCCTTAAAGCAGTCCCTTTAGCATCTCTTGCAGAGGTGGTTTGGTGGAGATGTATTCTTTTAGACTTCTTTTGTCTGGGAAGCTTCTTATTTGGCCTTCTATTTTGATGGAGAGCCTTGCTGGGTAAAGTAGCCTTGGCTGCAGGCCTCTGGTTCTCATTGCTTGGAATATTTCTTGCCCTTTTTTGTGGCTTGAATTGTTTCCATTGAGAAGTCAGCTGTTAGCCTTATTGGGGCTCCCTTTTATGTTACTTCCTGTTTCTCCCTTGCTGCCTTTAAGATTCTCTGTTTGTCTTGAAATTTTGCCATTTTAATTGTGATGTGTCTTGAGGTGGGCCTCTTTGGGTTCCTCTTGATTGGGACTCCTTGTGTTTCCTGGATTTGTGTGACTTTTTCTCTCATCAAATTAGGAAAGTTTTCCATCATTACCTTTTCAAGTAGGCTTTCTATCCCTTGCTCTTCTTCTTCTCCTTCTGGTATCCCTATTATACGAATATTATTACATTTCATATTGTCTTGCATTTCTCTTCATCTCTCTTCATTCTTTCAGAGCCTCTTTTCCTTTTCTTGCTCTTTCTGGATGGTTTTTCCTACTTTGTCCTCCAACTCACTGATCCAATCTTCTGCTTCATCGATCCTGCTTTTCATTCCTTCTACTGTGTTCTTCAGTTCAGAAATTGCATTCTTCATTTCCTCTTGGCCCTTGTTGATAGTTTCTATTTCCTTTTCCATATTGATATAGTTTGCAGTGAGTTCATTGTAACTTCCCTCTAGTTCCTGGTAGCACATTGTGAGCTCATTGAGCTTCCTGATAACCATTGCCTTGAACTCCATATCTGACAGCTGACTTGCCTGTATTTCATTTAGCATTCTTCCTGAGGCTTCCTCCTTTCCCTTCATTTGCAGATTGTTTCTTTGTCTTCTCATTATTTGTGATATTCTTCTTGTTAGCCTCTGTTTCTTAAATTGATCTGTTCTGGTTCCCTGTGTTTATGGTGTGAACTTCTATGGTAGAATACCTGTGAGATTCAGTGGTGCAGTCTCTTTCAGGTATCCTGGTACTCACAGCTTCCCCCTACCTTTTTTTGTGATCAGTTGGAGGAGTAAAGCAAAATGGTTTAAGACAGCAAGAGAGTATTCTATGATATTTACAGTAGCAGCCAGTAGAGAAGAGGTGGGAGATCCTTTGGCTACGTATAGTGTTAACTGTGATGTTTCATCCCACTAGTCACGTTTTCGAAAGTATGGAAAGAAAATAAGACTCTTATTGGGGAGGAAAGTGTTGTTAGTTGTATCTAGAAAGCTGTAAGCCTGTGGGAGGTCAGATTCTGAGGTAAGGTGGAAATAAAGAATAGTAAATAGGAGTAGTGTGTAAGAATAGAGATAACCCCTACAATAACAGAGTTCAGGAAATTGCGTAGTTGGCTGAAATCTGGGAGGGTTGTTGAGTAGTATTTACAATTGTATGAAATAGGTCTTATTTACAGTAATATTAAAGCAACAATCATGTGGCAGAATCTATGAGATCTAGATAACAAGAATAAGGAGTATAGAACCATGAGTGGTGTACTAATGGAACACAAATGGAGGACAGTAAATTATCAACACACTATGAATGAGATAACAGGGGGAACCTATCAAACGACAGTATAAACAGCCAAGCAAAGATGATTATACAGAAAGAAAAAGAATATCAAATACTTTTAAAATAAAAAATGTCAGAAAAGAGAAAAAAAGATAATACAAATTTGCAGTAACTTGCTGGCTCGAAAAAAAAAAGCAGAAGATGGAATGCAGGAGAGATAAATTTGGAGTAGAAGGAATAGCACTAGGATGAAAGGAAGAGAAACATAAGGAATTGAGAGATATAAAAATAATAAGAGTTAAAAAATAAAAAGTTACTGAAAAGAACAAGATAAAATCAAATAACCAAACAACAACAACAACCAAAAAAAAAGCCCTTTTGTTGGTTTCTAAGTGGCCAAACCAGTTTTTCTGGTCTTGCTGGCTTCAGCAGGCTGAGGGGCGATTGGAATGCTCTTCTCCCTTCTCAGTCAGAACTCAGTCAGTCTCTTGCATACTGTCCCCAGGGCTAGCTGCATGCTCTCCCCAGAGCCATCTGCTGCTTCAGGTTCAGGGTGTAAGCTCCAGGATCTCAAGGGGTTGCACCCTTTCCCAACTTCACCTCAGTGTGCTCTACGTTCCCAAGAAGCACTCGCCTCTCCTCTATGTTCAAGGTGCAAGCTCCGTGACTGTGGAGCTTGACTCCTCCAGGGACTGTGGAGGAGTTGCACACTTCCTCCACTTCTCCGCTGTGGTCTCCAGGAACCCGAGAAGTGCCGTGTATTTTCCGGGTTCACAGGTGAGAGTCCGGAATCCTGGAGGGGCACACACTTACCCGAGATCACCACTGCAGGCTCCAGAAACTCTCTAACGCCCTTGCCCTTCTCTTGTTCAGGTCTGTGGGGTCTGGGTCTTCCACAAAACCACACTCTCACCAGGTTGGGGTCGCGGGTGCACGGCCAGGCCTCTCTTGGTTGCACAGGCTGGAGCACTCACTCTTCCTAGGGCTATGTATGGGTGCTCATAGCTCCTGTGAGAATGTCCATCAGTCTCACTCCCCTCTCTGTGCCTTCAAGCAAGTAGGCTTCCCTGGATGTTGCTCAGTCCTTGTCCGGGGAGGGAGCAGTGACTCTGCTCTCCCGGTGCCCTGAGGCAGACTCAGGAGCACTGGGCCTGGGGGCTGCAACCTCCTGGTCTTGCGCTGATCCCTGGGCCTTAATTATCCTGAAGCAGTCTCCTTACCGTCTGGGTTTTCAATGTCCATTATGATTTTTGACGTCCTATTTTCATAAATGTTGCAATATCGGTGGTCTGTTGCTTTGTTCCTCCTCAGATCGGCCAGATTCTCTCCTGTACACAAGGGAAAAGGATTATGTCCCACCAACAATGCCACCATCTTCTTGTCTCTCCTCACTGTTCATACTTTTGATCTTTTTCTTAGATAATTTCTTTTAACATTTCGTATAATAAGGGCTTGGTGATGATGAACTCCTTTAATTTGACCTTATCTGGATAATACTTTATGTGCTCTTCCATTCTAAATGATAGCTTTGCTGGATACAGTAATCTTGGATGTAGGTCCTTGCCTTTCATGACTTTGAATACTTCTTTCCAGTCCCTTCTTGCCTGCAAGGTTTCTTTCACGAAATCAGCAGAGAGTCTCAAGGGAACTCCTTTATAGGTAACTGTCTCCTTTCCTCTTGCTGCTTTTAAGATTCTCTCCTTATAGTCAATTTTGGGTAATATAATTATGATGTGCCTTTGTATGTGCTTCCTTGGGTTCAACTTCTTTGGAACTTTCTGAGCTTCCTGGACTTGTATGACTATCTTTGCCAGAGTGGGGAAGTTTTCTGTCATTATTTTTTCAAATAAGTTTTCAATTTCTTGTTCTTCTTCTTCTCCTTCTGGTACCCCTGTGATTTGGATATTGGAATGTTTAAAGTTGTCCCAGATATTCCTTTAGTCTCTCCTCATTTTCTTGAATTCTCATGTATTCATTCTGTTCTGGTTGAAAGTTTATTTCTTCCTTTTGCTCCAAATGATTGATTTGAGTCCTGATTTCCTTCCCTTCACTGTTGGTTCCCTGTATATTTTTCTTTATTTCACTTTGTCTAGCCTTCACTTTTTCCTTTATTTTGTGACTATACCCAATCATTTCTGTGAGCATCCTGATTACCACTGTTTTGAACTCTGCATCTGATAGGCTATCTTATCTCTTCATCGCTTAGTTCTTTTTCGGGAGTTTTTTTCATTTGTGTTATATTTGTTTTCATGTACCTGTTATGTTGTAAGCAGTGGAGCCTTCGATATTCACTAGGGTGGGGCAACTCACATCACTGAGTTGTGGTGCTGTATGTGGGGGAGAGGCCAGAGAGGGAACAATGCTTCTTGTTTGGCTCTCGGCTGGCTTTCAGTCACTTCCCCCACTACCCACAAGCAAATTTGGCCCTCCTGGTTCTGATTTCCAGGTGGATGGGCTTGTGTACATTCTAGGATGCTGTGGGTCTCTCCATCAAACTCTCCTGTGAGGCTGGAAGTTTATCCTACAGCCTCATTACCACACACCCCCGCCACCGATTTTTATATTAAGAGGTTTTGAATCTTTCTTTTCCCAGAGGTGGAAGCTTTGGTTGCACAGTCTGTCTTGGTTCACAGTTGTTCCTCCTGGTTTATTTGCACTTGAATGTGGGATCACCTGGTCCTCTAGCCACTGCTTTGCTGTGTGTCCTCTCCACCCCAGCTGCACATCTCCACTCCTCCTACCAGTCTGGACAAATGTTTCTTCTTTAACTCCTTGATTGTTGGACTTCCATACAGTTTAATTTTCTGGCTGTTCTGGTTGTTTTTGTTTTTTTTGGGGGGGGGTGTTTAAATTGGTTGTTATTATTTTTTTGGTTGTTCAAGGAAGTGAAGTATTTCGACCTAAGTGTTCATCTTGGCAAGAAGCTTAGGCATCCACTTTTTTAATGTCTGGATTTTTTTCTAGGTTTCTGTTATTTTATCATATTTTTGTTCTGTGGACAAAATATATTCTTTCATCTTTGTAGGGACATTAATTATAGTTTTGAGTTTTAAAAAGATGTTTTTGTACTATTTATATTTTTATATTTCTTCCAGGTTTTCTGCCTTTTTAATCATTTCATCTTAAGTTTTAGTTTCTTTTTACAGTGGAGGCATTTTCTCAAATATCTGGAGATTTCTGATGGAGCATTTATAGTCAAAAAGTATTAAACATGGATTGAAATCAATGTTGTCATAAGGTGAGTTTTCAGTGAATGGGTTTTATAATAGTGTTACAGTAGGCAGTTTGTTATTAGTGAAAGAGAAGAGAGCCACATATCTGATTAAACCAGATTAACTAAAAAAGGGCAGTTTTAGAGTCACTCCAGGGAATAACCAGCATTGGTCTGCCAAATGTATTAACATTTGTGTGAGGAGGAAAGTCAGGCTTTCCAATCACCCCAGAGAATAACTAGGTACCACTGAATAACAGGGAAAGGAAAATGGTGCACAAGGACTTCCTTTTACTAAGTGCATGTACAGTGAAAGCCAAATCACCAAGGAACACTATGAGTCATGCACAGTGACTCAAAATGGCATATTAAGGGAAGAAGACTAGCCTTGGAAAATCTAGGAAAAGATTGAGTAGGATAAGGGCACAAACCCTGGAAGATCCAGGAAAGAGATTGGATCGGGGAAGGGCACCAGCACAGTCCTGGGAAAAGCCAGGAGAAAGGTTGATAATTTGAAAGACAGCCTGCCCACTCTCTGTCTTTTTGAGGACATGATATCTTTCTTTACTCTATCTTGCCACTGTTGCTTAAAATTATCCACCTGTGTGTCTCTAAAATTCATTTCTTGTGACACAGCAGAAGAACATCCAGTAACAATAGGATAATTAGGAAGCACATAAGCTTTTCCAGTGTGATGCTCTCAATGCTCAGCATTTAAAAAATATTGTTTCTGTTTAGCTGCTTATTTCAGAAGCCTGGTGTCTTGCATTGGAATAGACACACCATTACCAGCATTTTGCATACAAGGCATGTGAAGTGTATTCCTGATAATTTATGGACTGCTTTAGAAGATAAGGGTGATAAATGCTCCGCTTCAAACACAAAATTTTGTACATTTCCTGATTTTTAGCCCCATTCCTGACCACCAATTGCCTTGAATGTGAAACTGCCAATTTCCAGCCTGCAGAGGAGGTATAGGTGATATTGTCTCTCTTTTCTCTTGTTTCTCCTACTTCTAACATTAAGTTGGTAATTTCTTTCATAAGTTAAAACAGATTCTGCCAATTGTTTCTTTTTCCAAAATTTACTGAAATCACATAGCTACTACTGGGTTGACCAAAAAGTTTGTTTTTTGTTTTTTCTGTAAGATAGATAACTCTAGTAGCACTTGGTTGTCTTTAACTTCATTCAAAACAATTTTGTTACATTGTTTTGTGACAGCTGTCAGTGTGCATTTAAAAAAACTTGTCAAAATTGATGAATTTATATGTAGCCATTTTTATATTGAAGATGGAAGAAGATCCACAATACTTTTAGCATATTCGGCTTTATTATTTCAAGAAAGGTAAGAGCACAAAAAAAAAAGATTTGTGCAGCGTATGGAGAAGGTACTGTGACTGACCAAATGTGTCAAAAGTGGTTTGCCAACTTTTGTGCTGTAGATTTTTGCTGGATGTTGCTCCATGGTAGAGTAGACCAGTTGAAGTTGATAGTGATCAATCTGAGACATTAATTGCCAAGTAACATTATACCACACAGGAGATAGCCAGAATATTCAAAATATCCAACTCAATAAAGTCATTGGTGAAAACGAAAAATGTGTTTTTTATTTTATGGGGAAAACATACTGACTATTTGACCAACCCAATATTTTTTCCTATTCTCATTTTGTGTAAAAACAATATTTTCTTTTATTTAATCTTATTCTCAGGTTCATGACTTTTTGAAAGGAAGTAAATGGATGCAATCATTTTGCCATTTTTAACTAATAGCCTACAAACCACTTTATGTTATGTATGTGTTAACTTTTATTTGTATTTAACTCCAGGCATGATAATATTTGTATGATTAATTTAAAACATTAAGTAAATAAAACTACAGAAAAGTAAACAGTGTTACTTCCAGCCTGACATTTGTCAGTATAAACTTAAAATTTATTAAGCATGATACACATAGAGTCACTAAAATTAGTAGTTGTTTCATTCCAATGATTATATGACATTTTTGTTGGTTGAAGTAAACGTTTTTAAGAAATATGCACATATGGTTATGTGCATTGCTCTGTAAGTAGGTTCTACACACAGATATATTCATATATATGTATTTATTATAATAACTTTTATCTTTGGAAATTCCTTGACTTTCCTCGATAACAAACTCATTTAACTAGAAAAGGAAGGGCTTATTTATCTCTGCAGGTATATGAAAGAACTGCTTCAGAAACTTACTAGTTTATTGCACAATCTTTATAAAATTTTGTCTGCCATTGAAACTTGGCAAGGCTTAGAAAAATTATTCTCTTTTGGCTCCAGATAGAACTGAAACTTAAATTGATTTTAAATTCAGGAAGAATGAATACCCCAAATACTAGGTAGGGTAAAATCAATCAGTAGAGGAAATAATCCTAGAATTTTTATGATTTTATTTCTATCTTTATTCCTTTTTTTACACCAATCATAAAATCTGAAGCATGACAGATGTCTTAAAAGCCTCATGTAATCCCCAAAGAGTCTAAGTATAATAAAAGGAAAGTGATGAGTATTTAAAATAGAGTTAGAAGAGGAAGATGATTCAGGCACAAATTCTACTTTTAAAGTGCTTACTGTCAAACATAGGGAGTATATTGAAAGAGGTGTACCTTGGATTTCATTCTGAAACCTATATGTACATCGCAATAGTGATTAAGTGAAACCAGGATATTTGAGGTTGACCTCATACAAAAGAGATATGAGGTCATAGAGATCATATCAAGAGATATACACACATATATCTCATATATTAGATAGACATAGATATGTCTATCTAATATATTCATTTTTTGTTTTACATATTTGAGACCATAATGGTACTGATATGGTATAATAATAGTCAGTGGGGGCAGTAGGTACTGTGGAGTGAGCATGGGTACTGTGTGGCTATCAGATTCAAAATGACTAAGCAAGTAGAACAAGGAACCTGCATCAAATTTTGCATTAAGCTGAGTGTTCCTCCACAGAAACTATTCAGATGATTCAGAAGGCTGCAGCTATGGGCAACTGGTGATTGTCAGGTTCATCCCAACAACACATCTGCTCATACATCACATCTTGTGCAGGGTGTTTTTGAGAAGCATCAGATAACCTAGGTGACTCAGCCCTGCTACAGCCCAGGATTGGTACCCTGCAACTTCTGGCTTTTCCCAAAACTAAAATCACCTTTGAAAGGGAAGAGATTTCAGACCATCATTGAGATTCAGGAAAATACGATGGGGCAGCTGATGGCAATTGGGAGAACTGTGTGAAGTCCCAAAGTACCTATTTTCAAGGGGACTGAGGTATCATTGTCCTGTGTACAATGTTTCTTGTATCTCGTATCTTCTTCAATAAATGTCTCTTCCATAGTACATGGCTGGATACTTTCCAAACAGACCTCATATGTGTATGTAAGTTTGTAAAATATTTTGAAATTTAAATTATGAGGTATATTTTATTTTAAAAAATGGAAGGAAATATATTCTGCCACATACACATATATATTCACTTTCTTAATAATAATTTTAGGAATCAACGGTGATGTTTATATCATAAATCGTGCACTTTAAGTCCATTAAATGCCTCTGCCTTTCTGAAATCTCTGAGTCTCCTATTCTCAATATATTAGAAGTGAACAGATATGGAGTTTTCTGCTACTTACACTGACTTATGCCCCATTGTAACACTGGATGCATTTAGAGGAGAATATGGATGTGAAAGAGCATGCAAAATGTTGGGTGAAACAAGATGAAAAATAGAATATTTACAGACAACTTTCTTAGATATCTTGGAACAATTTGGTTGGCTCAATTTAAATTTGACCTTTTAGATTCATGTGGTCACACACTTTTTACTTGATTTAGGTCAAATTTGAGCTCATCAGCATAATTGTTTACCTTGCATCTTCATTCATTTTTCTGCCTTTGAAACTGTTACTTAGTAATTTTAAGACCATTGAAACTACATTTGAAACAGCCAAAGACATCTTAATTCTCCACTAAATATAAGCATTTAGTCTCCTCATTACAGAAGCAAAATAATCTTTCCCTGTGACAGTAAGAACACAAAGCACTTATTGGGAAGAGGAGGTAGCCTCTGCAATGAGACTTTAAATATAAGATTTGATTTAGCTTGTCCAATTCTAGTTCTTCTGCCCTAATTTAAGCCTCGTCTTCTCTTATCAGGATAATTTCTTAATCTATAAATCTTCACAACATTTAGTGGTTTTTTTCTTCATAGGTATTTTGATAAAAGGTATGTAATCATACTACAATTGCTATATTACTCCAAAGAAAGATCAAACTCTTTCGTTGGGCATATCAATCTGTACATTCTCATTTCCCAGCCTAGTTTTCCTCTCTGACTCTTTTTTATTCATATCTTATCCAATTCTTGGAAACTCTGCAAACACTCCAATCCCCACTGCAGTACCAAAACCAGCTTCGAGTTTTCCTATCTAATCCCAGCCTCTGCTCATGTCATTATCTCAGTCAATATCTTCTCTTTTTTTAATGTACACATCTTTAAATCATCTTAATTCAATTAAAATAAATGAAATAAAGGGAAAAAGTTTTAACGAAAAACAATTATTTGACACCATGACTTAAAGTACTAAAATGGGGACATGTGTAGGCCTCATGGCCATAGAGCCTTTATGCCAGTGAGTCTGACTAATTCTCATTGAAGTTTTCTGTGAGTACAAAATAAATTTTCAAACCTGTCTTTTGTTTCACTTTGTTTTGACATATTTGGTAAAAAGTAATTCTAACTAATACAGAAGATCTGTGAAAGTCTGAGGATTTTGTTGGGTAAGGCTTTTAAAAAGAGATGATGTTTTAATTTACTCATTGAGGCTAAATAATTTAAATAAAACAAGAAAAAAAGCAGGCAGAGAAGGGTCAGAGCCTCTGATAGTTATTAAACACATGCATTGAATGAATATTTTTAAATGATGTCTAAAGCCCTCCTGAGATGAAAAGCAAAATAAAGCTTGAAATAAAATAAAATGCAACCATAATTGTCTTTTTCTCTGTCACACACAAGGAAATATTCTATATAAGAAACAAAATGGGAGAAACATCTGCTTTCCTGAACATCTGCCTTCTTAGGATGCCTAAGATCTTTAATAGATTATTGAAGAAATAATGCCTTTCTAAAAGATTTTTGGCTTTGATTTTAAATATTTAAAGATTTTCTTTGGTATTTTGTTGAATTTATTTTATTAAACTCTTGGATTATATTCAGACTTTGAGTCTCTTTGACTTTGAACTTTTAAAAAATTACTTATTCATGTTAGAGAGGGAAGAAGAAAGGAAAAAAAACCCATCAATTTGTTGTTCTACTTACTTATGCTTCTTTCCATAAGTCTAAAAGTTTTCAATTTCATATTTTATCAAATCTCATTATCTAAATTATTTGATAATGCACTGTGATATTTCCATCTATGGATGTAGGTAAAAAGGGATATTGAAATGATCTCTTTTTATACCATATTTGGTAATTATAAAGAGCTAAACATTAAAGTCTTTCTAAAACTGGGTTAGATTTGCAGAAGCAAAATATGAGTCTGCTAAATTTTACTAGGTGAAATGGGAAAGAGAGAGGCACAGGATTTAACTTAATAATTTTGAAATTAAAAATATTTATTTTTTTATTTTTCTCCATAGGGTAGAGAAAATTCTATTAGAGAGAAAAACCAGAGATTGGTTTTGAAGACTGGTTTTCAAAAATATGGAAGCTATTTAATAAAGATAACATTGTCTAATTATTTTTAAATTTTAACATAATTCTCAAACAATATATACCATTTTCTTAAAAAAATAGTACAGGCCTTGTCTGGGATAGAAATGTGGAACATGCTCCTTGGTCATCGTATGTTGCATGCCAAAATATGGAGAACACATAGCAACTTAAAGTAGACTTACTTTCCTAAATTAATGATAATTAACAAAGATCCATGATTGAAGTTCATAAAAGCACAATCTATGAAAAGCCAGGATTCTACAATGGTACATTAAAGAGATAAGTTTTTAGAAGTTTTTGCAAAACAGAATAGCATTTATTTCTCTTTAAACCTTGTTGTTCATGTCCATGCTTAATCATTTATTGGATCAATATAGAATACAGCAATCACTTGATGTTCAACAGGTGACTTAAAACTACTTTTTTTCCTCTCAAGGGTTCCTGCAATTGAATGGTCCACATATTGTGACTTCAAGTAAGAAAATTACACACTATGTTCAAATCACAAATTAATACTATTTAAAATATCTATCTGTGACTTGGATCACCCAGCTTACAAGAAAATTCAATATTTTATCAAGTTCAAGTGTAATATAAAAAGATAAATGTACATTTGACATTCTATTACTTTTTATTAGAACAATTTTATATTAAAAAATTTTAAATACAAAACTCAATAGAATGATCACTTGCATACAGCAGTCAAAAATTTTAAAGACAAATAAATGGCAATAAAATTTAAATGTAGAGATATGTTCTGCTTGAACCAGAGTATATATTCTTGCCAAGAGATACTACATGTTTGGTAGTCGGTATACTGATAGAGCATGATTTTGACTATGATATATAAAGTCTTATAATTCCAACTTTATGTTTATTTAAGGTATTTGTTTACACTGTTTTAAACCAAAATCTATTAAATTTGTTAAAATAACTTTTGGATCATTTTATTTAGCATTTAATTAAATACTAAATACTATTCTTTTAGTAGTACTTCTTGTTATATCTATAAGAAGTATATTAATATTCTGGGTGGTTTTATTTTTTTAGGTGACAAATTAAAGTCCATTAAAAGTGGCATTTACTTTAGGAACCTAATCAACAAAACAAACAAACAAGCAAAATACAGCCAAGGACATTGAAATAAAGAACAAAGTAACAGTAACCAGAAGGGAGGGGACAGGGGGTAATGGGGGTTTAAAGGGTATGGATCATCAAGGAACATATATAAAGGGACACATGGACAAAGTCAAAGGTGGGTAGGATCAAGGGTGGGAGGTGGGGGTGGGTGGGTGGGGGAATGGAGATAACTGTCCTTGAACAACAATAAAAAAATTGGAAAAAAAAAGATTTTTAAATGTTTAATGTGTGCACTTATAAATAAAATATTGTTTACAAACTTTGAAACTAGTTGTTAATATTGGCTGTAATTATTCATAGGAGTTGAGATTTACAAAATAAATTTATTTAAAAAGTTTTTTTCTATTAAAGTTTACAGTCAATATTTTTAAAAGATTATATTTATTTATTTATTTACTTTTAGAGAAAGGGAGGGAGAAAGAGAGGAAGAGAAACATCAATGTGTGGTTGTTTCTCCAACACTTCCTACAAAGGACCTGGTGTGCAACCCAGGCATGTGCCCTGATTGAGAATTGAACTGATGACCCTTTGATTCACAGGTTGGTGCTCAATCCACTGAGCCACATCAGCCAGAGCTACAAGATAAATTTTAAATTCTAAAATGAAACACCTAATTTTTAGCAGTACTGTATGAATTCTAACCTAGAATGAAAAAGGATTGCCTTATGATAGATACAATACAAAGATTAAATAGTGAGTTTTGCAAAGTCTTGAAATGCTTAAAGATATTCTTCAAGTGACTTTAGTCTTTAAAAATCTCTGGGCTAACACTGTTCAGGAGAGTTCATATTTAATTTTTAATCTTTATAGTTTGTTTTCTTTCTACCAATATCCTTTCTTACCTTGATGGATAAGAATAGTTAACTTCTGTCTCACATGTATAATCTTCATCTATCATCTGAGCATGTGATCTTAAAACTTAAAAAAATACTCTACATTAGGAATTATACCATATATTACCAGTTATATTATATATGCAACTCAAAAGGACACTTTGGTATTGTCTTTACTCATTCTTCCTGGGTCAGAGTATGCACAGATTCAGCATCAACACTCATGTTCAACATACCCTTTTCTGTGATCCTTTGTGTTAAGAGAGAGACTCTTTTTTTAAAAAAGATTTTATTTATTTATTATTTTAAAGAGGGAAGGGAGGGAGAAAGAGAGAGAGAGAGAAACATTAATGTGCGGTTGCTGGGGGCCGTGGCCTGCAACCCAGGCATGTGCCCTGACTGGGAATCAAACCTGCAATGCTTTGGTTTTCAGCCCGCGCTCAATCCACTGAGCTACTCCAGACAGGGCTTGAGAGAGAGACTCTTGAACACAGAAAAATAGTCTTGTGAAAGACCCTTGGTTTATTCAAGTTTGAATACTTATTCTCTTACCAGTTCTGAAAAAATTATAACTTATAGTTCCTAAAAAAATGGGGAGTTGGGTCATATATCAGTATATCTCTCTACTCATCTTTGTTTCTTTTTTTTCTTCTTGATTTAGAAATACTAGTAAATTATATTATTTTAACTTGACTTTGCCAACTTTATTTCTGCTGCATTGATCATGGGCAATAGCATAAACAATGAGTCAGACACAATTCTAAATTCTCTATTTTGAGTTCTTGGATGAGGAGGTTGCCTTTAACTGGGTATGTTTCTCAGTAGAATTAATAAGTTTAGTATGACTTTCACTGGATTAAATAATCGATGTCCACATCAATAAAAACATAGATAATTAAGTCAACCACACAGAACTGAGAATACTAAGCTGATAAAGATGCTAATGCATGCCAAAGCATCAGTATTTAAGAACTGCAAGTTTTTCCTGCTTCTTTCTCCATCACTCTTGCCTCTCCACTTCTTTCTTTCACTTCCACTTATCTGGCATCCCATATGTCTCCCGTCCTTCATATTCATTACCTTATACTTTCTCAATTTCCTCTAATAGGAAAATAATCATGATTCTAATTCTCAAAAAATGGTAAGATCCTCAGATACATATTTGTGTGTTTCATAACCTGTCAAGGTTATAGTCAGGGTTTGAACTTGATCAAAGAGGTCAAGCTTACAAGAGAAGCTCCAATTCACATTCAGAATGACACTCTGGTGTCAGAGAAGCCTGATTGTGAATCTTGAGTTTGCAATTTACTAATGGCATCATCTCGTTCATATTATTACCTTTATTCAGTCTCAGTTTTCTCATCTGCAAATTTGAGTTTCTACCTCTCAAAGTTATTATAAAGATTAAGTATTTTAAATGCATATTAAATTCTTATCATAAGTTTTTAATAAGTAGTCAGTAAGTATTGTTTCCATTATTCTTTTCAAGATGATAACTGAATTTATGTTTGTGAATGGAAAACCCATGAAGAGGGTAAAAAAAAAGTAAACGGCCCTGATTAACATTAACCTATAAAAATATAAAGATACAACCCTTCATTGACCATGAATTTAGGATGGATCGGAGCCAAGGAGGACAGCAGGAGGCCCAGGAATTTGAATTCTATTGTGTCCAAGTGCTTCTGCCATCCAGAGAGGGAGGTTGAACATTTGCTATCAATCTTTTCCAGAGAGGTGGGAGCTCTGGACAGCAGTATACCTGCTGGAAGAGGAAACCCACCAACAAATGAACCACTGACAGACAATAAAGGAAGATGGTGAAGGAGTGAGAGGAATCCACATTAACTTCCACTCAGGACCAATCTGGAATTACACCTAAATGGTGGAGAAATTACCCAGAACAAACAACTGAACAATAGTGAGAGAGAAGTCTCAAAACCTCTGACAGACAGAAGAACCAGCTTTGACACAACCTGTCCTCACCTGCACAACGGTAAACAAGACATGGTGGGAAGAGTGACCTTCAGTTAACCAGCTGGAGGTAAGGACCCACCAAAGAAAACCCAACAACAATCAAAACCCAAAGATATATAGAGAGCCAACATAAATGACAGCCCAATAGCAGCAAGTTCAGGGGATAAAGGAGACTGCACCAATGAATCTCACAAGTATTCTACCACAGAAGTTCATACCCCAAACCCAGGGAGTCAGAACAGATCAATTTAAGAAGCAGAGGCTAACAAGAAGAGTCTCACAAACATGGGAAGACAAAGAAAGAAACCCCAAATGAAAGGAAAGGAGGAAGCCTCAGGAAGAATGCTAAATGAAATACAGGCAAGTCAGCTGTCAGATATGGAGTTCAAAGCAATGGTTATCAGGAAGCTCAATGAGCTCACAGAGAATTAACAAAAACTATAGGTAAACTACAATGAACTCACTGCAAACTATATCAGCATGAAAAAGGAAATAGAAACTATGAACAAGGGCCAAGAGGAAATGAAGAATGCAATCTCTGAACTGAAGAACACAGTAGAAGGAATCAAAATCAAGATCGATGAAGCAGAGGATTGAACCAATGAGCTGGAGGACAAGGAAGCAAAAAACAGCCAGAAAAAGCAAGAAAAAGAAAAGAGACTCAGAGAAAATGAAGAGGTGTTAAGGGAAATGCAGGACAACCTGAAATGGAATAACATTCATATAATAGGGATACTAGAGGGAGAAAAAGAAGAGCAAAGGGTAGAAAACCTGTTTGAAAAAGTAATGATGGAAAACTTCTCAAATTTGATGAGAGAAAAAGTCACACAAATCCAGGAAACACAGAGGCTTGCAATCAAGAGGAACCCAAAAAGGCCCACTTCAAGACACACCATAAATAAAATGGCAAAATTCCAAGACAAAGAGAGAATCTTAAAGGCAGCAAGGAAGAAACAGGAAGTAACATACAAGGGAACTTGGATAAGACTAGCAGCTGACTTCTCAATGGAAATGCTCCAAGCCAGAAGGGAATGGCAAGAAACATTCCAAGTAATGAAAAGCAAAGGCCTGCAACCAAGACTGCTCTATCCAGCAAGGCTCTCAATCAAAATTTCTAGAAATACATAATCTTCCAAAACTGAATGAAGAAGGATCAGGAAGCCTGAACAGACCAATAACAGTTGACAAAATCGAGGCAGTAATCAAAAAAATTCCTGGCACACAAAAACCCTGGACTGGGCAGTTTCACAGGGGAACTTTACAAAACATTTAAGGAAGACCAAATGACCACAAACTATTCCAAAAAATCCAAGAAGAGAGAAGACTCCAAACTCTTTTTATGAAGTTAGTGCCATCCTAATCCCAAAACCAGACAAAGACTCAACAAAGAAAGAAAACTTCAAACCAATATCACTGATGAACATAGATGCTAAAAATCTCAACAAAATATTGGCAAATTAGACCCAGCAATATGTTAAAAAGATCATACACCACGATTAAGTGGAATTTATCCCAGGGATGCAAGGATGGTACAATATTCTCAAATCAATAAACATAATACATCACATAAACAAAAGCAAAAACAAACATCACATGATCGTATCAATAGATGTGGGAAAAAGCATTTGATAAGGTGCAGCACCCGTTTATGATAAAAATACTCAGCAAAGTGCAAATAGAAGGAGCATTCCTCAACATAATAAAGGCCGTATATGAGAGATCTGTAGCCAATATCATACTCAATGGGCAAAATCTAAAAGTTTTCTCACTAAGATCAGGAACAACTTCTATTAAACATAATATTTTAAGTCCTGGCCACAGCAATCAGTCTAGAAAAAAAAAGGCATCCAAATTGGACAGAAGAAAGCAAAACTGTCATTGTTTGCAGATGACCTGATAGTGTACATAGAAAATCCTATAGACTCCACAAAAAACTACTCGACCTGATAAGTGAATTTGGCAAAACAGCAGGATACAAAGTCAGTATTCAGAAAACAAAGGCATTTTTGTACACCAACAGTGAAATATCAGAAACAGAAACCTGGAAAAAATCTCATTTGCTGTAGCAACAAGAAAAATAAAGTACCTAGGAATAAAACTAACCAAAGAGGTAAAAGACCTGTACTCAGAAAACTACACAACATTGAAGAAAGAAATGAAGGAAGACACAAACAAATGGAAGGATGTACCATGTTCATGGATTAGAAGAATTAACATCATTAAAATGTCTGTACTACCCAAAACAATTTATAGATTCAATGCAATCCTCATTAAAACACCAATGACATATTTCACAGATATAGAACTAACATTTCAAAAATTTACATGGAACCATAAATGACCCTGAATAGCCGCAGCAATTTTGAGAAACAAGAACAAAGTAGGAGAGACTACAATACTTGATATCAAGCTGTATTACAAGGTCTCTTTAATCAAAACAGCCTGATACTGGAGTAAGAACAAACACATAGACCAATTGAACAGAATAGAGAGTCCAGAAATAAACCTAAGTCTCTCATCTTCAATGATATATCCCCTAAAGCAAGGGACATAAAGGAAAGAATAAACAAATAGGACCTCATCAAATAAAAAGCTTCTGCATGGCTAAAGAAAACAGCATTAAAATGAAAAGAGAACCAACTATGTGGGAAAACACATTTGTCAATGATATCTCAGAAAGGGTTTGATCTCCAAAATATATAAAGAATTCACATGACTCCATTCCAGGAAGACAAAAAACCCACTTAAAAAATGGGCAAAGATCTGAACAGACAGTTCTCCAGGGGGGACATACAGAGAGCCCAGAGACAATGAAAGGATACTCAGGATCACTAGCCATCAGAGAGATGCAAATTAAAACCACAAAGAGATACCACAATGAGATTTACACCAGTCACTATGGACATCATAAACAAATCAACAAACAACAAGTGTTGGAGAGGATGTGGAGAAAAGGGAACCATAGTGCAGTATTGGTGGAAATGCAGACTGGTTCAGCCACTGTGGAAACCATATGGAATTTCCTCAGAAAACTGAAAATGGAACTGCCTTTTGGCTCAGCAATTCCACTGCTAGGATTATATCCTAAGAACCCTGAAACACCAATCCTTAAGAACCTATGCACCCAATGTTCATAGCAGCACAATTTACAATAGTCAAGTGCTAGAAGCAACCTAAGTGCTCATCAGTAAATGAATGGATCAAAAAACTATGATACATTTACACAATGGAATGCTATGCAGCAGAAAGAAAGAAGGATCTCCTACCTTCTGTAATAGCATGGATGGAACTGGAGAGCATTATGCTAAATGAAATAAGCCATGTGGTGAAAGACAAATACCATATGATCTCACCTTTAAGTGGAACATAATCAACAAAACAAATAAGCAAGCAAAATATAGCCAGAGACATTGAAATTAAGAACAAACTGCCAGTAACTAGAGGGGAGGTGGGAGGGGATAATAGGGGGGAAAGTGTGAAGGGTTTCAGGAACAACTTATAAAGGATACATGGACAAAAGCAAGGGATGGGTGGAATTAGGGGAGGGAGGTGGGGTGGCTGGGGTTGGTGGGTGTGGTGGGGAGGTAAATGCAGATAGCTGTATTTGAACAAGAATAAAATAATTTAAAAAATATATACAGGGAGCAATAGTGATGATAGCAAATTGTATTTTGAATGGGAAAAGAAAAAGAGAAGTATAATAGGAATATATAATGTTGCAGTAATCAAAACAAATTATTTAAATAGGAAATGTTTAGTGGTATCAAATATTAGAGATTAGATAAGAAAAACACTAAAAAGAAAATATTCCAAAACAATAATATTAAACTGTGTTTCATGTATTCACAACTGTAAATCTACTTTTGCCCCACCCTGTATGTAATATTTTAAAACAACTATATGGCTCATAAAAATTAAAAAGAAAATATATCTCAATAAACATATATATTTGTTAGTTTTATTTATAGTCAAAGAAATAAAAGAGGACTATTCTATTATAAAAGAGGACTTTATTACTTTTTATGGCAGTAGGAATTAAATTTGGAAATGATTGCTGTTAAAGAGTCAAATTGAGATAATTAAATCTGTTTGCAGTAAGTGTTGAGGAAATTTGCCAGCAAAATCAAGGAGGAAATACAAACAAAAAGTTAGGGAAATTTTTGTTTGGTTGTTTTTAGACTGAAAGACTTTATATGTTGTTAAACAACAGAATTCAACTGA